>PVIH01012365.1:0-63936 GCA_004025045.1 Sigmodon hispidus | reverse complement strand
CCTCCTCCCTCCCCTCCTCCTCCCTCCCTTCCTCCTCATCCTCTTCCTGCTTTCTCTGTCACATTGGGAAGTGAAGCCAGGGCCTTACATAGTTGAGGAAAGTGCTCTATCACTAAACTGTATCCCTAGCTCTTCATAAATTTTTCTCTATATATTTTAATCTCCAAGATGGGGTTCCTCTAATTGCTTAGGGTGGCCTTAAATGTACTCTGAGGCCCAAGAGGGCCTTGCACTTACAAATCTGCCAGCATAAGAAAAGATAACTCTAATAGTATTTAGGAATACCTTTCTCTCTCCACACCTCTTCCTTAGTACCACTCACTGCTAAATTCCAGCTGTGAGTCCCTTAGCCCACAGTGTGGAGGTCAGAGCAGGAAGATGGCATACCCTCCTGGCAGATAGAAAACGAAATCTTAAGACTGGCAGGGTGGAAATCTATGCCATGAACTGGTAGCTTTATGGCACAACCATTGCCTGGGGATAGTCTGGAGAGGGGTGGACTGTGCCTGGGGAACTGGCAGCTTAGAAGATAAATCAGAAAGGCACAAAGTGTATGTTCGCTATGATGGAAAGCTATTAAATATTTGACTGACCCAGGTGCCTCGAGCCTGGTCCTGGGTGTTTGGTCCTGAAACCTTGACTAGGGGAAGTAAAGGAATCAAGAAATGATAGACACACATACAGACAAGCTTGGGTTAGGGGCCATGCTTCCAAAGACACTGCCTCTTTTGTTATCAGTTTAGGATGAAATTAAATGTCATCTGTCTGCTAAGACTCTCATGTTTCTTTTTAAAGCCATTTCTTTTGTTAAATATGCCTGTACTGTGTGTACTGTATGTGCATACACATGCTACAGAGTCCATGGTTCCTGTGCCTTTTCTTCCTTTTAAGAAAGACCGAGTAAGTAAGAGGAGAAGAAGAGCAGCTAAGTGTGGACACCCCCTCTCTGTTCTCTGCTTCCTGTTCATGGAGAGGTGAGGGGTTGCAGCTACTAGCCTGTTTGCATGACCTCAGCCATGCCTTGACAGCTGTGATGGAGATTCCCTTTCCTAGAGTGAGCCAGAAAGATTCTCCTCAGGTGTTTTGTCATAACAATAAGAAAGGCAACTGGTACTCATATGCTGAGGTCATGAGTCACCAAAAGAAAGGAGCTGGCTCTACCCAGCGGGAATCCTTTGCTGCTTTCAAACCATTAACTCCAAGTCTTCTCTCTTTCCCTTTTCCAGTTAGACTCTGCCATTGTCTGTCAGGTCCACAGGGCAGAGGGTTGTATGACCTCACCTTATAGCACTATAAATTCCCCAATGAATCCTGATATATTTCCTGGGAAATCTGAACTTTGACCTGAATAGAGAAAGCTATTGGCATTTCATACAGTCTCCTTAGGGGTATGAGAATGTTCCATGCATGGGAAGAGAAGAACACCCTGCTATTTCCAGCCCAGGAGGGCAGGACCGACAGGGATGACCAGTACTCTTCTGTCTATGGCTATCATTCCATTTTCAGACTCTGGAATGGGGGTTGATAATGTAACTACCTTCTGGTGAGTGAACTGTAGACAACCCTTTCCTCTGCCAGGCCTGGCTCCTGAAATCCCTTACAACACTTCCACATTTTCTATCTCTCTTCTGTCCCTAAGACTGAAGATACCTCCCACTCCCAAGATATATGAGTCCCTGGAGAGCAGAGGCCCAATCAGGGAGAGATCCCAAAGAGAACTGATTCCTACAGATTTGCAGAGTAAAAATTGGCCTGGATCATTTTATGCCACTATGATTTGAGGTCATTTATGACTGTGTAGGGTTAATCAGCTTATACAATAACAAGCAAGGGCTATGAAAGATACAGTCAACAGGAAAAACCAAAATGGCCAATAAAAATAAGACACTTGACATGAAGAAAATCAAAACAATTCTTAAATACTTCTTGCACCCTATCAGATTGGCAAAAGCAGTCTGCTAATACCAGAGAAAATTAGAAATCTTTCAGCATTACTGGTGGGAAGTGTGTAGAGGTCAGAGGTCAGAATAGGAACCAGAAATCAACCCAAGTATTTCAAGCAGAGAGAGATTTCTTATAGATGTGGTATGCTACCCAGGGAAAGACTCTGTCTCAGTGATGCTGGGGGTGGGGGGAATCTAACCACTCTGCTACACTTCAAGGCTGGGAGCCAGCAGCTCCTGTCTGAACCTTGTCCTGAAGGTGTGTGAGTTAGAGCCCAGCAAATATGACTGCATTGAAGACATACTTGTATAGTGGGTAGAGCTGCAGCGGGTTGGTCTTCCTGTAATTCTACAGCTATTTAGGGGAGCAGCTGGCTGATAGCCTTACAAGGGAAGACACAGGAGCCCATGACCAGAAACTCCACTTCTGGGTGAGCACTGGACAATGAGGACCATTCAATATCATTTGCAACAGGGGAAAAGCTGACATCCAAATTGTCCCTCACAGGAACAGATAAACACAATTGTGGGTTGTATAGTAATGGGGAGGTGTTCTGGGAAATGCATACACTATAGAGTATTCTTTGTGTGCAGATACATGTGCACATGTATGCATTTGAATATAAAAGCCAGAAGTTGACCTTGTGTGTTAGTCCTCAAGTGGACATCCTGTTTTACCAGAAGATCCCTCACTAAACCCTGGTGAGTTGGCTAGGGTGGTTGGCCAGCAACCTCAGCCATCCCCCACCTCAGCCACCCCCACCTCAGCCATCCCCCTACCTCAGCCATCCCCCACCTCAGCAATCCCCCACCTCAGCCATCCCCACACCACACCTGGCTTTTTATGTGAATTCTAGGGCCTGAGGTCAAGGCCTTGTGGTTACAGAGCAAGCACATTGTTGACTGAACCTTCTCCCCAGCTCATCACAGAATATTCCTGCACAGACTCAGTCAGCTATGAGTGTCACTAAATCATATAAACTTCTGAGGCCAGCATCCTCCAGGAAGCTTATGGCTGCTTGAAGCACTATCATATGACACACAATTTACGAAGCAGTTAAAATGATGAACCAAGTCAACAAAGATGAATATACCAAAGCATGAAAAATTTAAGGAAAAAATACATGACAAAATTATTACACAAAACATAAAACCCATGATATATAATTTTAAAAGTACCCAAAGCAATTGGCTATATTTTAAAAATATGTTTTTGGGAGGTTGGAGAGATGGTTCAGTGGTTGGGAGTGCTGATTGCTCTTCTAGAGGACCTGAGTTCAATTCCTAGGACCCACATGGCAGCTGACAACTGTCTCTAACTTCAAGATCTGGCACCCTCACAGACATGCAGGCAATGCACAAGATATAATAAAAATATTTAAAAAAATATGTTTCTAGGTGGTTATATGAGATAGATATCTCTGTGTGTAGTTGTGTAAGAATATGCATACATGCATGTAGGTGTCCATAGGCACCAGAAGAGGCCATCAGATCCCTAGGAGATGGAATTACAGGCAGTTGCCCAATGTGGGTGCTGAGCACCCAACTCCAGTAATGTGGACATATAGTAAGTGTTCCTAGCCTCTGGGCCATCTCTCCAGACCACTAACTTGGTTTTAGAGATATGCAGTGTGAAGGGATCTTTAATGTGTTTGACTAGAGTGAAGCGTCAAAATGTTCATCTGCACTGAGTCTTGGTGGCAGGTATACAAGTGCCTGGTGTATATCACCCTCTGCTCCTTTTAGATTTGCGATGCTTCCTAACCAAAGGAACAGAAAAATGTCTTCTGCAGAAACCCATATGAGCAGTGATTAGTGGGTTTGGGGTTTGGATCAGGATTGGACATACTCCAAAAGTGAGGAAGTGATGAGTTGCTGAAGAATCCTTCAAGTGATCTCCTCCTTACCCCTCCCCTGGGTGGGGTAGGGCATGGGTGCACCACAGCACACATGTGTGGAGACCAGGGGACGTTAGGTGTCATTCCTCTCTGTCCTGACCAGGCTAAACCCTCCTGTCTCTGACTCCCATCTCTCGCTAGAGCACTGGGTCACAGGTGTGCATTATTGTTCCTGGTTTTACTTGGATTTTGGAGATTCATACTCAGAACTTCACAAGTGCTTTACCCAAAGATCCATTTTGGGCTTATATGAACTTTTGGCTTGAGACAGTTAAGGGACCCTGCAGATGGGAGTCATTAATGCTGCATAGTTGGCAGTGAATTTAGCTCATTCTTGAGGAAGGAGAGAACATGAACCCTAACCTGTTTCTGTTTTCTCCAGGGTCAAGTGTGAGGTCATGGCCTCTACATAACAGAATCATAGCCAACCTTTAAATCTGTACCTTGCTGGTGGTGTTTTTGTAGTTCACAACTAGTACATTTTAGTGGTGTTGAGATGCACTTACTGATGCTTGGAGTTCTATTTCTAGTGTTTCTGGTGCGTGAGAGAAACTTTTTGCTTAATTTGAAGTAGGAAGATCTACTTCTAATCTGAATCTTTGAGGTAGGAAAAAAAAAAAAAGCCACCTTTAATCCAGATCTTTGGGACTGGAAAAACTCACCTCTAATCTGGGCCACACCTTCTGCTGGAAGCCTATATAAGGATATGGAAGAAGGAAGCTTTTATTCTTTGTCTGTTTGCCCTTGGCTTTCTAGTAAGTCCAATCCTTCGTTGGCATTGGAGCATACTTCTTCAGAATTCCAGTGTACACTGAAGACATCCAGTCTAGTGGACTAAAAAACTACTAGATTTTGGACCTGTTCATAGCCAACCATGATTAAATTAGCTACCACAGTGTGCAAGTCATTCTAATAAATCCCTGTTCTATATATATAGAAAGATCCTCTATGAGTTCTGTTACTCTGGAGAACCCTGACTAATACATGTGGTAAGCATTTTATCAATGTAGTCATCTCCCCAGACCCTAGCTTTTCTTTTCAAGTAATCATTTAGTGGGAAAGGGTGCCTCACCCCCTCCTTGCTTCATCTAATTTTGGGAAAGCCTTCCTCCTGGAGACAATCTGAATACCCCTCAGGGATACACTCAGAGAACCTTCTGGGAACCAGGGAGGCCAAGAGCCAAGAGGCGGGCACCATGTTCAATAACTGAGGAAGAAAGACTGGGTGAAGGAGAACATGAGGGAGTGCCCAGACTACAGCAATCCTGTGGCAGGAGGAGGTCCTGTTCCCACCATCTGTCCACTCCCAGGCCATGGGACAAAGCAAACTGCAGCAGTTTACTGATGCTGGTCTGAGTCCTCAGAGAGAGCATACGGTCTGACAGACCATAACCAAGATTCAAGGATAGGAGTGAGTTGAAGCCGAGGGAAAAGAATTTCTTTCATGCCTTAAATAAGGACTCGAGAAGTCTCTTGAAAGCTCCTTCATGAACCCATGCTCTCTCCCCAGGAAGCCATTCATTCTTTTTGAGAAGGAGTTGAATGGTCTAAGAATGTACCAGCTGAAGAGAAGACACCAAATCACAAACACAGGAGCTCTTGTTATGAGTGTCTCTGCCTGCTGCTGAGGCTCCAGCGGTCCCACCATTGCTCATAGGAAACTGCTCTTTTGAACACAAGGCTCCTGGGAAGACTGGAGAGGCAGCTGGGCCTTTCCGTCTTGGCCAGGTTTACAAGCACCACACTACCCTACAGTAAACAGTCCTTCACAGTGGCTTTTCCTATCTCCCCATGCTATTGTCTTGAATGTTTGGGTTCACCAATTCTGGAGAGCTGGTTCCTCTCAGGGTGAAACAATTCCTAGAGGCACTAGGCAAATCAAAAGAGCTCACTTTTCAAATACAAACCAATCAATTTAGAATCCACACCTGCCTCCCTTGCTAGACTCATACACTAGGCTATCTACCTACCTTTATACCCCTACCTTCATGAGGCTTTAGACAGTATTCATTATTTTCCTGTTGCTGTAATAAAACACCATGACCAAGACCTTATAGAAGGAAGTGCTTATTTTGGTTTACAGTTCTAGAAAGGTAAGAGTCCATTGTGGCAGGGAGGCGTGACCCCCAACCAGCAGGCATGGCAGCAGGAGATTGAGAGATCACATTAGGCAGAGTTAACTAGAAATATCATCAGGCTTTAAACTCTCAAAGTCCACTTCTAGTGACACACTTCTTCTAGCAAGACCACACCTCCTAAACTTCCCAAACACACCATTGCTGGGAGATGAAGTGTTCAAATACTGGAGACTATTGGGAACATTTCTCACTCAGACCACACAGAACCCCTCCCTGTACCCCTGAGTTTGTTGAGGTTAGCATGGCTGCCATCCCATACTGTGAAGGCTTGCTTTGCCTTCCCTCCAGCAGGAACCTCAGGAAAGACTTCTACTGATATTTCCCCTGGACATCTTCCTTGGTGTTCCTCTGTGTAAGTCTGCTGCTTACAGAACGCTTCCTCCACTTGGAATCTGAGAGCAACAAAACTCTTTCCAGTGTAATTTCCTCTCCACATGCCTCCATAACACACCTTTGAGCTTCTGTTCACACACTGAATTTTGGAGCCCATGGGCGTGATGACTCTAGTCCTTACCAGGCCTCCAGTGTCAGACCTATGTCCTAAGCAGGACTCAGTATTTCTCATCGTTTGGCTCACAGATGCCTGTTCGTTGTTTTAAGCCTCCTATTTCCCAAGAGTGGGAAGCTGTTATTTCTGTTGGCCTTTCTTGCCTCCAAAGTCCCAGAGATAAACACCAGCTGTGGTTTGGATAAGGGGTTATTTATGATTCTTGAAAAAATGGGGAAAGTGGAGGCGTCTTACATCAGCATGCCTGTTCCAGAGAGCCACTATGGAGATGCTGGCCCCTGAGGGGGTCACTTTTAAAGGGACAGATTCTGACTACATCATGTTGTAGACAGACCATTTCAGAAATGGAATCAAGACAGCCAGCAGAGCAGGGCTGAAGTGTTATCCATGTGGGAGCTCTGGGAACACTCGGTGTTTCTGGTATAGAGTCTTTGCTTGACTTCCCCAGCCCAGAAAGACAAGATTTAAATGGTTGACACTGCAGCGGGTTGTCGTCTTCATCGCTGTAGATAACTAATGTCAACAAGAGTCTTGTTGAACTTAATGAACTTGTATGAACTGCCAGGGACAGAACCCAGATGAAGTTCCCTCCTCCTTTACAGTCCGTCTTTGTTAACGGAGCCAGAACACGTTGGGATTTTACTACCCAAGCTCTGAACACAGCCAAGTTCAAGCACAGCAGACTTCCACAGACCTCTAGGAGATGATGGCTTAGGAGCAGATCAAAAGGCAGCAAGTTGACTCAAGATAAGTTGCCCTGACTCCCTTTCTTGCTTCTGTGAACTGGAAGAATAGAGAAATAATGAATCTTATGGTTTGTGAAGATTGGTCTTGTGATCTTTTTATTAAGCAGAATACATTGGTGAAAACGGGGCACGAAATGGGGCTTTTCCATTCCTGGCCTCCCTGGAACTCTTTAGAAAGGGCCATCAGCCAGTTCTGTGGGACATGGGGTCACTGTACCCTCTCTATAACCTCTCAAAAAAATCCAAAGAAATAATAATCCCTAGGCTGGGAAGATAGTCCAGGCACTAAGGTGTTTGCCTTTGTAAGAACAGGTTTGTTTTTATAACTCACATATAGCAAGTTGGGTACGATGGCCTGCTCTCATAACCCCGAGGTTGGGGAGGTAGAAGTTGGCTAGTCTCTGGGGCTTGCTGGCCTGCTTAGTGAGTTCCAGGCTACTGAGAGTCTATGCTTCCCATCCTATCTGAGGACACCTGAAAAATGACTCCTGGGGTTGTTTCTTCACCTCCACACACGTGGGCATTCACACACGTCTGTCTGTTACTGTCCCAGAATGTGTACAGCATGTTGTCAGAGCAGAGACTTGATGTAATATCCAAGGCTTGCATCCATTCTTTTGGAATGCTCCCAAAAGCATGCTCAGGGTTCCTCCTGAATGGAGGAGTAAAAGCAAATCAAATGTCAGCCTAACAAATAACAGGATATAGTGGCTGAAACAATGCTGAGTTATTTTGGAATAATTTTATGGTTTCTGGACTCTCTCCTGTTAGTCTAGCTTGAGATCTGTGTGCACCCCACTGGAGATGCTGTTTGTATTTCCCATTGTCTCTTGATTTAGAGAAAGAGTCATCAGGCCGCAGCCTCATCCTACTTTTAGGAGCCTTCTGAACCCTTGATGGAAATATTGAAGTTATTTTAAGCCACCATGTCTCAGACTGAAGTCTCAGATTGTTTTTGTATGTCCTCAGTCCATTTGAGTCAGGTGAGATGTGGCGCCCTTTCCCCCAGGATTTGTGTGGGTGGCTGGTCAGGCTTGGGTTGGGCAGGCTGTCCTGGGAACCTTCTTCTACTAGCTGAGCTCAGAAGCTAAAGCCGGAACAGCTGGCTTGGGAGAATCTTGAGCTGGCCCCAAACTCCTGCCACCAGAGAAACAAGCAGGGCCAGCTCTCCATGTATCTTCTAAAGCAGAGCTCACAGAGACAACACCCCCCACCAAGTGACTGAGAAATAACACTTAAAGACCCTCTTCTCCCTTCTGCCCCCCTAGCCTTCCTCAGCAAGGCTGGTCTGTGTTTCAGCAGGTTCTCACCAACTGACAGGACCATTTAAAACCAATTCCTGTAAGGTACCCCGCTGTGGCTTCATTCTTAGCATCTTTTCATCTCCAGAATTATTTTCAACTAAAAGATATACATAGCAATAGGATCTATAATTCTCTTTAGTTATCAAGATAACTCCCTCTATGAAAACAACTATGTAAAGGCCATGTAGAGTTTTTTTTTCACCTAAAGCCTCCTGGTGCCTCCCAGGACATCTCCTCACTAACTTCTTGAGGACAGAGCTTCCAAGTCCCCAAAGTGACTCAGCTGTCCCATTTAAACAGTCCCCAGTTCCGATAACACTTTCTGGGGTCCCCCTGAGCGCATGGATCAGCTTTTTACATCCAGATAGAAGCTTTAGTGTGCTGTCTACAGGGAGGAGTTTGCAGATAAGTAGCCCCCACCCCCTTTCAAGGCTGATTCATCTTGCAAGCTACAAGAAAATCCCACTGCATGCTCGCCACCCCCACACTTTGTTCTCTGTAAATGTGGTTTTAATTAGGAGCAATGAATTCTGCAGACTCACATCTCAGGCCCTCCCGCCCCCACGCTGGCAGCAGCGTGGTCCCAAGGCATGCTCCATCATGATGCATGTTGCCTGTCATGCTTTTAAACAGCAGCTGCAACTGATTAGAGCTAGGCTGTGTTTTATTTATGAGCCACCTCCCCCTTCTCGAAAATCCATCAGGGCACACTCATGGAAGTAAAATTAGAGGCCCAGTCAGGGCTTGAGTTGGGAAATGCACTTTACCCTTCTTTTCAGGGCATCAGTGACCAAGGCTGATTGCAGGGGAGACAGGCTGGGAGAGAAGCCCTGTGGTGGCCCATTTGGTCCTCCTGTATGCTAAGTCAAGGTTGCTCTTAGATTTGCATTGTCTACACTCACCCTCCCCCCCACCCCACCCCGCCCTTGAAAGACACATTCTCCATCCTTCTTCCTTAGAACCTGGCTGTACTGAGTTGACTGTAGATATTTCAATTGCTGCCTTTGCCTTCCAGTCAGTTTTATCTGTTGAGGGCTATCTGTTGGTAATAAGCCATCCTTCAGGATCAACTTGCTTTTGATCATGACTGAAATCTTCATTTTCTTTTAATGGGTGAGAGTCTCAGTCATCCTGAACCCTCTCAGGAATCCTGGTCTGTAACCCCAGAAATGGAGTGTCTAACTCTTCCATTCCTCGGGGGTCTGATCCAGAGCTATTCCCTGCCCCCAGCCACTCTGATTCTAAAATGTAGTCTGGATTCCCAGTATAGTCCTCTACTAGATGAAAGCTCATCCTTCATCCCTCTCTGGAGGGATCCACATTTGTTTTTGAGAGCTTTTGGCTCAAAATTAAAACAAAAAGAGTAGTTTTGTCAGGGAATTTGTGGGAAAGACAATGTAAGATAGGACACCTCTCCTACGGTAGCTGAGAAAGCATTTTCTAATCAGAGCCCCCTCTCAGACAGAAGTGGTCCTCACTCATGTTCAAGAGCATGTGTTTGCACACATTCAAAGAGAAAGGCAGAAAGATCAGTAGCCACTTAGAGAAATAGAGAGAGGAAAATTAAGATGAAGTGAGAATGCTTGGGTGCCAAAAGAGACAAGTAAGGGAATCATGTGGTCTGGTTCTTCAGCTGAGAACTGAGTCATCTCTGGATGACACAGGACACTCACTACCTGCTCTAGAGTGTGGTATAGAAGGAATTAAAACCACTCACACGCAGGCTCTTGTGGATGCTCCTAAAATCTACTGTTCTCACAGTGTCCTCTCTGTGTACTCAGGGAAGAAGAGGGCTGTGCAGGAGATGCTCCAACTTTACAAAAGAGCTATAAATGCCTGTCCAGGCAGCTGACTGTCGCTATCCTCTCCTAAATTTTAAGTTATTAACTCATGTGTTCAGCTTATTCAAATAAGATATTTTCCTTTTCAGGTCATTGATGGGGTTAAAGACTAGATAGTTAAGGTTACTACCATCTCATATCCTAGCTAAGAGCATTTAGATATTAGATTCATATCATTCAAGATGAACAGTTTTAAAATAATTCCTCTTTATTGCCATTTACCAATCTCTAGACATTTAAGATATACTTTGCTTGCTGTTTATTAGCTGTAGTTTGACCTTGTTTATGTCATTGCCTTTCCCTCTCCTGGACATTACCTTATGATTATTTCTATTATATATAGTCTTATAATTAGGGTTAGAGCTTTCTTAGTTAGACAAAAGGAGGAGATGTGGCGGGTTTAGGCACAATTAAATAAGACTTAGAGACGTGGCTTTGAGCTCTTGAAGACCCCTGTATGGGGTGTGGCCAGCTCCCTTTGAAGACTGGGTACACACTGCCAGTGTTACAAACTGCCCTTCCAGTTTGCTCCCCACGCTTTCAGAGGGAGGATTGCTGCTGCTGCCAAAGGGAACATTTCAACCCTCCAAAAACTGCCCTGAGGTTCCATCTTATATCAGTGAATGTTTCATATAGATTCCTTAATAAATACTTATCCTCCTATGTAATCAATTGCCGGTAAATAATTCTTACTATAGGAAACGGCAAAGGGGAAGTCAGTGCTCCCCAAGGCGTGTGTAGGAGTGGGCCTGGGTGGAGCCTTCCCAGAGGCTGACAAAGCCCTTGGCCGACCTTCTGTCTGCTCTGCCTTCTTAGCCTCCATCTCCTTGGCTATATTCTGTGCACTGACAGACGACTGGCCTCCCTGGAGGCCCCCAAGGGTCAATGCTTGGGTTGCATTAGGGCAGATAGGAAAGTTCATCTTCACAGAGTAGCGCCTAGAATTTCCCTCTGTTTCAGTCTCAGAGTGAGGAGCAGTGGCCACTGGCAGGGAGGCACTTTCATAAACAACATCTGTGTATGAGAAAAGGAAGCATGGATGGAACCACATCCACGTTATGGTGCCCTTGTTGGGGGAGGTGGCTGGGATGTGTGAAGCAGGTCTTAAGATTAAGTTTTGATAGTAATATAGCAGATGATGTGGTCTACTGTTCCTGTCTTCTGAGTCTATGCTGGCTACAGGGTAAGAAAGATGACTTCTTCCTTTCTGAGCATCAATTCCGTGGAACAACACCATGTTCCAGATTGTCCAGCTGTACCAGGTATACCCAGAGTACTGTTCTAGTTCCCTTCTGTTGCTGTGACAAACCCCTTTGAACAAAAGCGACTTAGGAGAAGAAATAGTTTATTTGGCATCACAACCCATCACTAAGGGAAGTCAATGACAGAAACTCAGGTTCCAGTCATGTCACATGCACGTTGAAGACTGGAGAGAAAACAATGCATCCATCAGCCTGCTTGCTAGTAATTTAATTCTGTCTTTTTTATCTCATGACCCCAGCCTTAGGGAATGGTGCCACTCACCATTGGCTGGGTCCTTCTGCATCAATTAGCATTCAAAAAAATTTCCTGCAAACATGCTTACCAGTCAACTTGTTCTAGGCAACTCCCCATCCGAGGCTCTGTTAGTTGAGAGTTGAAGCTAACTGGGACAGGTACCAAGTGTGTTAGGTGTGCCAAGCATGCCAGGGTTACAAAAGGAAACAAGTTATACTAGGTGTGTCTGAAGTATCGGGTAAACTGGGCTTGCCGGGGGTACAGGGGTAACAGGTGTTCCAGGGGTACCATAACAGAAGGAAACTGGCACATTCTTCAGCTGAGCTGAAGAATTTGTTTTTCATTTCTTTGAAGTAGGGATTGTGTTCTCTTCTTCTCACACCTAGAATACTTTTTAAAGAAGAAAAGTTATTTTTATATAAATATTAGATAGAAAAAGCTGAAACAATATTCCTAATTACCCTTTCAGGTCTAGTTTTTGTAATCAAACCCATGTAGATAAGACCTTACATATTTACTACAATGGAAAAAAATTAAGTTCAATATTTCTAGACCAATATGGTTGTTAATTTCTGTACAATGCCAGCTCAACACAGTAAACTGGGATACTTTTCCCCAAAGTTGACAGTACAGCTAAAGTTTCCAAAACTTCAAATTATATATATGTATATATATTTGTTTGTTTGTGCTTTTGAGACAAGGTTTCTCTGTAGCTCTGACTATCCTGGAACTCATTCTATAGACCAGGCTAGCCTCAAACTTAGAAATCTGCCTGACTCTGCATTTTCAGTGCTGAAATTGAAGGTGTGCACCACCATACCCAACAGAAGTAACCATTTAAAATACTAACATGTACTATTCTTATTATTCATTATTTTCTTTGTTTTATGTTCTCACTATCTATCCATCTGTCTGTCTGTCTATCCATTTATTCTCCTGTATATCTATCATCTACATTTACCTGTCATCCATCTATCTCTATCTTTCTATCTGCTATCTCCTCTTTCCATCATCCCTCTATAATCTATCCCTATTATCTATGTATCTATATCTGCATCTATCTATTTACCTATCACCTATCACTTATCATCTATCTATGAATATATGTATGTATGTATGTATGTATGTATGTATCTATCTATCTATCTATCTATCTATCTATCTATCTATCTATCTATCTATCTCCATCTCACAGGGACCTGTCCACTCTGCTAAGCTGACATTCTCCGTTCCTCTATCTTCCAGTGTGCCCCTGCAGTATCTCCTCTGAGGCATTGGGGAGAAATGTTAGCATAGTTGCACCCAGACTTTCACATCCAGTCTCTTCTTTTTGACCTTTCCACTTTTTCCTCCTTTATTCCTCTATTCCAGATGGGTAAGCGTCACCTTTGTCGTGGTAAGAAGCGGGAGGTGGTAGTTCACTGTTTTCATTTGCATTTTGGAATGTGAATCACACATGTACATGTGACTCAGCTCCATTGGTGTTTAAGTGTTAAGCTTTTCACATAAAAGACAGTTGCTTCTCATAAAGAGGGAGCCCCGGCTCTTTGCTGTTTGTCTAGTGAGTCTGTGGGATGTGCAATCTGTACAGTCTGCACACCTGTTTTGTTCACTTGCTTTGTCTGGAAAGAGGGAAGTCAGGTCTACTCTTACCTAACCCTCAGATCTCTGTCTAAGAAGCCCTGTTCAGAGGTCTCTTCCCCTCCGAGATAGTTCACAGACTCACTTGCGGCAGCTTTCATAATTGTCGCGTTTAAAAAACAATTATTTCTCATTCATTTGTAGTTGCTTTGTAAAAGGTAAGGACTTTAATTATTTTTTCAATTGATTTACATTTTCTTAATTACCCCTTAAGAATCTGCCATGAGCCTTTCTCTTGTGTCACATTCTCATCCATGTTCCGCAGTCTGTTTCCAGAGTCCATGGTCTGTCTGTTTGCCCATCTCTTCTTAAGCAATTATCATGGTTTTAATTACCAGAGATTTCAAACATAATTCCACTCTTTCTACGCTGGGTGAGCTTTTCCTTTATTACTCTAACAAAGATAATTGGCTGACTTCACGTGTATATTTTTTTTTAGGTAAAATTTGTTAAAATTTTCATAGCATATGGCACTGTGTGGGCTAAGAATATTTTTTACAGAAGTATTTGTTGTAACTTGAGTGTATTTTCCCATCCTCCCTCCCTTCAGTCCCTGTTCCCTGGAGAATTCCATTTCTACTTCTCTATACATATATACACAAACATGGTTTTAAGTATCTGCATGAGCTGAAGGAACTACATATGACATTTGTCTTTCAGAGACTGGCTTAATGCCTCTCATATGATGATCTCCAGCTGCATCCATTTTCCTACAAACATCTAGATTTAGCTCTTTCTTGTGGTTACAAGATTTCTATTGTGCATATGTACTGTATACAAGTTTTAAAGATCCATTTGTTTTAATTGTGTGTGTGTGTGCTTATGCATGCCTATATGATAATTTTAGGCAATTAGCTCTGAGCTGCTAAATCATGGTTGTTGGGGCCTAGATTTGAGTCCTCTATAAGAGCAGTAAGTTCTCTGGACTACTGGGCCATCTCTACAGCCCTTTTGTCATTGCTTTATCTATTCTTTATTGCTGGACACTGGGTGAAGTATAAAAGGAAGGAAAAGCATCACATGTCTCAACAAACTTCTGCTGTGATCCTGGGGGCGGCGGGGGTGGGGGCGGGGGGTGGTACCGGGCACTTCTGGGTCTCCCTGGCTGTGCTGTCACTGAACCTTTCAACTGGAGTAATTGGCAGGGGCTTCAGTTCAGGATTTGTGCTTCCCTTCTTCTACTTACAAGCTAATATAGTAGGAGAAAAGAAAAGCAGTTGTGCCTAGGTTGCCCAGAGCAGCTCTATCCTGCATGTCCACCCAGGACAGCATCAATGCAAGGCCCATGGGAAAGTCAGGCACACAGAGATGGCTGCATCTGGATGAATATTCAGCTGCTCTGCAAGCTGGATACAGAAACTGAAAGGCCAGGCCAGGCCAGGCCTCTTCTCCACTCCTCCCCATAGGTGGGTACCCTTCACTTCTTAGGTTACAATGGTAATGATCATTCCCTGGAAGGCAAAAATAAGATTAGCAAAAACAACAAATTCTGTACAGTAGACAATTTAGTACCAAGAGTACAGAACAAATAAATTGGAAGGCCTTTTGCTTGGGCTTATAACCCAGGCAAGCACAGGGTTGTACTCACAGAAGTCTACACATAGGTTCAATGTGCTGCTCCCATCCTGAAGGTTTCTGCAATGTTGACTACCTTTTCATTTTATACTACAACTACCAACTAGTTAGCCATCTCTAATAATATAGGAAAGCATACAATATTTAATCCTAGGCATTTGTCTTGGAGCCTTACTTCTCTTTATGTGTGATGTATTGCACAAATTCTATTTGATCTTATAGTAAATACTTGGAGCCAGATATTGGGGAAAAACTGAAAGATCAGAGAGACAGAGGAACAAGCCACAGCCACTTCTCACCTCGACAACTCCTCAGCTGAAAAGGAAGGATCCTGTCCAGATGAATTCTCAGACTGAATGCCTCTGAATCCTCAGCTGACAGGAAGGGTCAAACTCTGTCTCCTCCTGCTTTATAAACCTTTCTCCATCCAGCAATATCACTTCTGGTTCAAACTTCCTAGTGCTGTGATTAAAGGTGTGTGTATCACCAGTCCCTGAACTTTATGGCTAAAATCTGTGGCTGACTCTGTCCTCTGATTGTCAGACAAACTTTATTAGATACACAATATTTCACCACATATTTCCCTTTTGTCAAAAGTAAAAGAGAAAGTTATAATTAATATAAGAGAAAATACAGTAAGCATAATAACTACATACAATACATGCAGGCAATAATTCCACGAATAAAGCCCAACTGACAAATTCAGAGAAAATATTTATTATTTATATTATTTTGGTCAGTCCAAAGTATTGTACCTAATTCACTTTTTACTTAATTTGTATTATTAAACAAAAACTATCTTTAGATATTGCTCAACAGTATATACTTTACTTCTCTTAGTGAGTTTCCTTTCTGAATCTGTAGCTATGAAAACTATATCTAGTCTTCCATTCCTTCAGAGACCCAAGAAGGAAATAATATTAACTAAGTAAACAGGAAGTGTAAGCAAGTAATTTCCAAAAAATGTGAGAAATGATAGAAACAGCTGGCTCCCTAGACAATCACCCAAGGCTCTTTTGCAACACTGACACATCCCACTTTGGCCTGCAGGCCTAGAATATCTGGAAGACTTATCTGTGAAGCAGAATTTTCTTAAAGACCTCCCTACTTTGCCTTGGCAAGGCTCTTCAGTCCTTTCTTTTGTGTACTGCTTGTCCATTTGGACAGCATACTGTCAGTGCTGAGACAAGAGCATTTTCTTTCCCAGTGGCTAACTTTGCCACAAAGAAAGTAAACTCCATATGGAGTTTCTTCAATGCCCATCATCTCTGAAGTAGATTGGTGCTGCCAGGAGCAGACATCTCATTGCCATAAAAATAAAAAGAACCTGTCATTAAAATGTCTTAAATGCCATACTCTGTAAATTTCTGAAGTGTTTGAAGATGACATATCTAAAATATAGCTGTTTGACCTTGCAAATATACCTAATATGCCTACAAGTTTGATTGTAATGACTAACTACTAATGTGTATTTTATTATATTCTAATTAGTTGGTAATAATAATTTTCAAGAACTAGCAATTTGCATTACATTGTTAGATGAGCTATATAGGTACAGTACTTTGAACAAGAGTAGAAATATATGTACAGTAACAAAATTAATCTCAACTTTGTATCAATATACACAATTAGTATACAAAAATCCAATCTATTATAAATTATTTAAAACTAGTAGTTTCTTTTTTAAAGTAGATTCAAAAATCTGCCCTTTTATCCTATCATTTTTATATCATTTTTCCAGAGTAGATTTCATAATCTACCCTTTTGTCTTATTATATCTGTATTCTCTCTTTTCTTTTTTTTTTAAGTAAAAACTCTGAATCTAATATCCTCTGTTCAGAGTTTTCTTGATCACTACCAATAACAGTTTATAACCAATCACCCTAAACAATGACAATTATTTATAATCCATTAAAAGACTAAAAACTACCCATCCCACCTCTTTGGAATGTGAGCATCATGTTTTTAAATTTACTTCCTGCTATCTGGGGTGACAGATTTTTTAGGAGATTCTGACAAGAAACAAAAATAGTTAATAGTCAAGTCCTGAGAGAAGTAGCTGTATCATTTGTTGTCCAGTCTGCAAAATGGGAAAATGCAGGGCTTGTCTCAAGCCATGGCTAGAGTAGTCAGTCTGTAAGGCTGAATCATCTTAGCTAGCCATCTTAAAATTGTCCTGAGAAGTTTGTAGTCCAAAATTGACCTTTGGGTGGTATAAGAAATGTTTTAAAGAATAAAAATAAAATCAAAAGATCATGAGATTGGTAGTAATAAAATAGTCCATTAATTTTTGATTTTTCTTCTGTCTCATATCAAGTGGCTCTTCTGATATGACACAGAGATTTTGCATTTTCCTTTAACAAGCATGCTTTGGTTTAGAGAAGGAGTGAACCACACTCAAATTCCAAAATCAGTTTTAATTTACAATGGAGACAGGACCTCAACTTTTCTTAAAAGTAAAGATCTATAGATGTTAACAGTAAGATTTTACCTTGTAGAGTATATTGGTACCAATTTGCCCAGTTTTTCTTCGCTTGTAAATTTTTTCTAGATAGCTTCCCTAGCTTTGGATGTCTAAATATCCAAGGTTTTTTGACTTCTTAAAAATAAGTATTTCTAGTTTTCTCCAAAGACAAAAACAAAACCCTGCCCCAACCTGTGTTTGGTGAGATTTCCTTACAGCTTATAAAGTCACATTGGTAGATGAACCATTCATTATTTTTTCCTTATCAAATAGCTTCTCCTGTTTGAGTAGAGTCTTAATTAATTTTGATAATATCCATAGCTTTTTTTTTTCACCTGAAGAAACAAAAGCAAAACCTATTCCCCAAGGTAGCACATATCCTGGTTTTCATTCTGAGGCCAACATATCTTTGAAGTAGACAGGCTAATTAAACTCAGTCATTTTTTTCTATAGTCCAATGCCTTTCTGCAGATGTTGTTCCTTTCTCATTAGCACTGAGAAAAGTCAAAGTTAATAAAGCACTATGTAGTCTATTTCTAGGGGTTTTTGTTACCTCCATTTCTGTTTATTTAGCATCTCCTTTAGAATTTGATTTGATCTCTCTATGACTACTTGCCCTATAGGATTGTGAGATATGCCTGAAATATGAAATATTGTAATAAGCAAAATAACTTTTCATTTTACTAGAGACCTATGCTGGAGCATTGTCATTCTTACTTTGTACAGGTATTTCCATGGTAACTATAACTTCTAGCAAACATATGATTACAAAATCAGTCTTTTCCAAGCTCAAAGCAGTTGCTCAGTATAATCCTTAAAATATATCTATTGCATGGTACACATATTTTAATTTTCTAAATTTTGTAAAATGAAACACATTTATCTGCCAAATTTTATTTTTATGTATACGTTTAGGATTACTTCGGCCAGGAATGGAGTTTGGTTCTAGGTGGAACACTTTTTTACAATTTCTTTGGCTTGCTGCCAAATGATAGAGAAATCCTTTTTTAAACCTTTGCTATTTTTTATGAAACTCTGAGGCCTCTAGAACATTTCCTATTAATAATTTATCAATTTCATTGTTACCTTGTGCTAGAGGGCCTGACAGACCTATATGGGATCAGATGTGTGTTATATGTAAGGGATGACTCCTATTCCTGATTATTTCTTGTAAAAGGATAAATAATAAAGTTAGTTCTGACTCATCAGGAATAAAGTCAGCAATTTTATTGTGTAAAACAAATCTTTCTGCTACTGAGAGTCAGTGACTATGTTAAGAGTTTTTGTAAAATCTGCTAATACCATCAGAATAACATGTAATTCTGACTTTTGGACAGAATTATAAGGGTTTTGAGCCATTTACTTAAATGTTTTGACTTGTATTAACCCATCTTTCCTGATCTATTTGCATCAGTATAAACTGCAAAGGATCCAGAAATCAGAGTTCTCTGTACAACATGAGAAGGAATCTAGTTATTTCCTTTATAAATTTTTTCTTTGATGTATCTGTTTTTAATCTCTCTCCAAAAAAATATTGCGAGCTCTTTGCCAAGGTTTACATTCTGCTCATAATTAGTTAATTTCAACATTCATTAAAGGTACTATAATTTCTGCTGTGTCCATTTTTATCAATTGATGAAATCTTAATTTTCCTTTAAAAGTCAAATTATAAATCTTTTCCACATATGTCTTTAATTTTTTACTCAGTTTATGTAGTAGAAATATCCACTCCAACATAATATTTTTCTGTGCATGAATATTCTTGTAGGAGAATGCCTAGAGGGTAGAATAACCAGAATGCAATTAAAATCTGGATGCACACAATCCACATGTGCTTCCTGTAATTTTTTTTCACCAAAGCCAGTTCTGTCTCAGCTTCAGATAACAATTCTCTAGGACTATTTAAGTTTTTCTCACCATTTAAAATTTTGAACAAATTATCCAATTCATCAATTTTTATTCCAATAGTAGGCTGCATATTGAAATTTTCTCCTAGCAATCTTTGGAAATCATTAAAAATCTACAATGTATTTCTCCTAATTTGCACCTTTTGAAGTCTAATTTATTTTAGATCTATTTCATATCCTAAATAATTAATAGGATTTCCTCTGTGTTTTTTCAGAAAACAATTTGCAATCCTCAAGCAAGCAATTTTTTTTTTTTTACTTTTTCAATCATTCTTTCTAAAGTATTTATATTTGAATCAACCAATAAGATGTTGGCCAAGTAGTCGTAAATGATAGATTATGGAAATTATTTATGTGTCACTCCTAATGGCTATTGTACAAAATATTGGCACAGAGTGGTGCTATTTAACATTTCTTGTGGGAGAACTTTCCATTTTACAGATTGAGAACTATTATAAGTAGGCACTATAAAAGCAAGTTTTTCTTTATCATTTTCTTATAGAGGTATGGTGAAGAAATACAGTCTTTTAAATCAGTAAGTATAAGAGGCCATCCTTTAGGTGGCAGATAAAGCAGAGGCATCCCAGATTATGGAGAGCCCATTGGCAAAATCACCTTGTTAATATCTCTTAGATTTGTTAGCATTCTTTATTTTTTAGATTTCTTTTTAATAACAAATACAGGAGAGTTCCAAGGGTTGGATGATTCTCCAATATGCTGAGAATTTACCTGCCCCTGTACCAGATGTCTTAAGGCCTGCAATTTCTCTTTTTTAAAGGCCATTGCTGAACCCATATAGGCTTATCTTTAATATTTTAAAGGTAGTGCTGGGGGTGACTTTGAAAGATCAGCAGCTGTTGTGCCTTGTTTTCATACAACCCAAATGATCAGTGATTGTTTTTCATAATACCTTCTAATATTTTTCCATAAACATGTTACTTTATGGTTTGTTTCTGAGATTGGAGGAGTGTTAGGCTGAGTATAAATTGTGTCCCCATAAATTCATGGCAATGTTACCCACATATGGCTTCACTTTTTCTCTCTGTCTTGCTGACCCTATACATTCAAGCCATGTCATGCTCTGTTTTATCTTTAATTTTCGAATTCCTAAAAGTTGAACATTTACTTCCTGAAGGGGCCACTTTGGATGCCAAGATTCTGGTGCAATTATTGTTACATCTGCATCTTTGTCTGTTAGACCTTCAACGACAATGTCATTTATTTGTATTTTTAATTTTGGTATTTGTTTATTTATAGAAGAGTGTCAAAATATTCAACTTATGGTTTTTCCCAAAATTTTTGTGTGTTTTTTTTTCCTATAGCTATTCTATCATCCAGCATAGTATGGTGTTTTAAAAATAGGCTTTAGGTTTTTTTTTAATTGCTTTGGGCCAGTATTTTCTCCATGATGACAGAATAAGACTAAACTTAATTTGATACAGGGGCCTGTGAGAGGCGCCTAAGGATGTTTCTCAATGGCTAAAAGTTACCTTGTCTGTTCATGTTGACCTAAACTTATTATTCCAGTGCCTGCCTTTGCCTCACCTTCTGAATACTCCAAAAAAAAAAAAAAAAGGGAATTTTGTTGGGGTTTTTCTTAGCAAAACGATTGCTTCTATGGATGCCTCACTGACACTTCATATTTAGGTGACCTCGTTTTTCACAGCTGAAACATTTAACATTATGATTTTTCTTCAAGCCTTCAGATATAACCTCTCCTACCCAACCAAGTATCATCATAGTTATAAGATTCCATATTAATTGTATCTTTAATCCATTCCTCCAAGGGTGCTGATCTTACATTTAGTGGCTTAATTATCCTTTTGCACTGTGCATTAGCATTTTCAAAAGCTACAAGGTGAAGCTTTTTATTCGTCTGTCCTCTGAATTTGCTATCATCCTATTTATTATTATAGTCAATCTTTGTAAAAAAATTAATGGTTTTTGGGAGGCCTGTATCACTTTTTTAAATGACTCGATTTTTTTTATCTTCTTCTTCAATTCTATCCCAAACATACGAGGCTTCCTGCCAGCAGTGTAAAGGCAGGGTGTGGTCATCAAATAAAGATTGACTTTTTATATTAGCATAATCTCCCTCCCCAAGAAGTTGATCTTGGGAGGTTTCAATACCTCTAGTTTTACTGCATTGTTGAATGGTCTTAGCCTTATCTTTCTACCAGGTTCTTCATTGTAACTAGGGACCAGCCTCCAAAACTGTTCTAATCATATCTATTCAGTCTTTAGAAATAGTTCTATTACAAGTTGACCACAAGTTTAACATTTGTTTTGCATGCCATATGTGACTATTTCTTCCTTGAATCTCCTCAAATCTAATATTTGCACATCCCTGTGCTGGGATTAAAAGTGTGTGTGACTGACTCAGCTGTTTATCTTTGTATTCAAGGTTTAAGATTTCCTGAGCTGTCTGCCTAGGATTTGACTGGGTGCTCTCTCCCCAATATTCAGGTTTTATTAAATATGTAATATATATATCCATAGTCTTATAATAAAAACCTGGAGCCAAATATTGAGACAAATGCTGAAATATCAGAGAGACAGAGGAGCAAGCCACAGCCGCTTCTCACTTTGACAACATCTCATCCAAAAGGAAAAGATCCCATCTCTATGAATTTTGAGACTGAATGCCTATGAGTCCTCAGCTGACAGGGAAGGATCAAACTCTTTCTCCTCATACCTTATAAACCTTTCTCTATCCAGCAATATTACTTCCTGGTTCAAACCTTACTTCACCACTTCCCGACATTTATGGCTAAAATCTGTGATTTTACCTCGGATCTTCAGGCAAACTTTATTAGATTCATAATATATCATGGCAGTGATGTGTGCCTAGGAAGTTTAAATTTACATTAAAGAATTTAGGTTAAATTTTGGATACAGAGAGTTAGTTTTCCATTGTTAACATTAGTGAGACTCTAACATACATAAAAGAGCTGACTATAATATGAAGTTTCTGACCAGGCCTTTCAAGTCAAGCTCAAGGTTTGGACCTACTAATAGCCCTGCTACCGCTTAGTCCAAGAGAAACACACAGACACTTATATTAATTTTATGCTGATTGATCTATGGCTCAGACATATTGCTAGCTAGCTCTTTCATCTTAACTATCTATTTCCACTAATCTGTTTAGCCATGTGGCTATGTACCTTTTCTCAGAGCAACATGGTTGTCTTCTTTCCTCTGTGTCTGCTGGCATCTCTCTGGTGTCTCTCCGGCATCTCTGCTCTGCTCTTCCTGTTCCCAGAGATTTTTTTGTCTGGTAACCCCACCCACACTTCCTGTCTGCCTTCAGCCAATCAATGTTTTCATTTAACCAGTAGGCAGGTGTTGGAGACTGACCCAGGACTATTTAGAATTTCCTGCTTCTTGGATGAAGCGTCCTTGGTAAATTACTAGCTTTGCAAAAACAGGCTTCTTGGAGTCCTTCTAGATTAGGCATCCTTGGTTAGTTACAGAAGTGAGCTTCATGGAGTCTCCCATGATAAGGTGTTCTTCACTAAACTGCAGGCCTTGCAAAAACGGGATGCCCTTGGCCCATCATACAATGTACGTTTAGATAGGGCTTCAAACAGTAATCAGTCAGCTGCAGAATCATGTGACCAAAGAGATCCTGCCCACCCTGACTTCCTCTGATAATTTTTCACTCTCCTCTTCGGTTAACTCCCCTCTCTCTGCCTGGAGCCTTGCACTCCCCTCTCTCTGCTCCCCCCTCCCCTTCTAAAGCACTGCTTAAAAAGTCTCAGCATTCATTCAATAAACGAAGCCTTGACATGACTCAGACTGACTCTTGTCGTTCTTTATGCACTTGGCTTTCTCTCTCTCTCCCTCCATTTGCTTCACAGGTGCCCCCCCCTCGAAACCCTCGAATAACTGGACCTGCTCGACAGGGACAGGCGGGACAATTGTTTACAATATAATACAAGACAGTTCCACTATAGTTGACTTATCAACTCTACAGTGATATCTTACCTCAGACCTAAAATTAATTTTTTTATAGTTTTGTAACCCATAGAACTATGGAAAGTTTAGAATAAATAATTTATATGTTAAGTTTTGTGTTTCTCTGTGGTGTGGTGACATCTCATTTTATCCCATGTGATATGTGAACTACCCTTTGCTTTGCTGATCTCTGATATATACACTGTCTTCCACAATTGTGATGCATATACTACCTTCCATGTCTGTGATATATACATACATTACATTCTGTATCTGTAATGTATACCTCACCTGCTCATTAGAAACAATGGAATACTCTCAGTCATCAGATTACAGTAGTTTTTATGCCCAAGTAAACCTTATCTTAATTTAGTGATGACTCCATAGCACAAGATAGCCATGCATAATGTGAAATACTATTTTAGTGAGAAAATAAAATATATCAAGGCAGAAAGAGACCATATTTGCATAACTTTTATTAGAGAGTACTCTTGACCATCACCTCTGCAGGTTTTACATTCTCTATCCATAGATGAGAAACATTCTTAAAAACTTTATCTCTACTGAATATATACAGAACTTTTTGTAATTATTCTCTTAACAATACAGCATAGCAATTCTTTGCATAGAATGTATATTGTTTCATTTTATAAGTAATTTAAGATGCTTCAAAGTAAATGGGAAGATGTGTATGGGTTTGATGCTATTCCAGGTTTTATATGAAACTGTACTCCCATGGATTTTGGTACCCATATGAGATTATAGAACCAATCCCACAAACATTAAGGGTTGTTGCACTATTCTAATGGTTGCATATTATTTTATTTATTTATTATTTTGATTTATTTATAAAATAAAGTTCCTTTTTTCTTATGTATTCCCTTGCTCTCCTTCCCTTCCCCTTCCCAACCCTTCCTGGTCAGCCTTCAGCTTCCCTCCTCCGCATCCCCCCATCCTCTCCCCAAAAGGGCAAGAAGTTCGAAGGTGGATCAGCTCAGCATTTAATCCAGGCAGGTCCAATTTCCTCATTCTAATGTCATATCTGGGTTAAGTGTTCCTCTGGGGAGAATGGGCTTTCAAATGCCAGTCCCCACATAGAAACACAGTCTGATCCCTCCCCTCAAGGCTCCACACACTGCCTATGTCAGTGGACAGTTGCCTATCCTTGGAGGGCCTAGTTTCCTTTCTTGAAGGTTCCCCAGTGGCTGTTCTTAATTCAGTGAGCTCCCCAGAGCCCCTGGTCTCATGTTATTGATGTTGCTTTTAATCTCTTTCTGTGTGCAGTTCACAAATTAAATTCATCACAAGTTTGTACTATAGGAAATGACATGTCTAGAGGGCTGGGTACTCTCTGCATTTTTTGGCATCCACTAGTGATCTGATCTTCATTCTTGTGAATATGTGAGACAATTCATTAAGACAGAAACTAAGAACACTTAATTTGGGATTAATATTGTCATCTCAGCTTAAGTCCATTGAAATATGTGCAGAACCACAAAGTTCCAGGCCGGTACTGGGAAGAAGCTGATGACATCATCGCATTCTTCCCCGCCCTCCCCATTCTTCCTCTTTCTCATCTCTTCCTGCTCATTCTGTTTTCCCACCTACCTTTTATCCCTTTTTATTTATTGTTAAATCTCTTTTTTCTTCTTTTCAAAGATTAAAAAGTGTGTGTGTGTGTGTGTGTGTGTGTGAACATAGTGTCTGAAGAGGTCAGAGGAGAGTGTTGTCTTCTCTGGCTCTCCTGGATCTGAAGTTACAGGAGATCGTGAGCCGACCAGTATCTATCATCTTTCATTTTATCCCTGGTTCCCTTATCCACTTAATAAGCTTAATCTTGGATCAAACATGCTTCACGTGCCAGATTTACAAAAATGAGTAAGACCCAGACAAGGCATCAGGATGTCTCAGCAGAGAGGGCCCCAGCCCAGCTTCAGGAGACCTTACAGTGTACAGCACTTGGACCTAGGAACAGACACTGTAGCCAGCACCTGGGTCAAAACTATGAGAAAAAGACTCTGCAGTTTATAAATCACCCAGAATGTCATAGTGTCATGGGCCACATGAAAACTTTTGTGTCAGTGACATAGTACAGACAATGGAGGTTCCTTTTTGACATGTGACAGTGTGGTGATACTGTGGTACTTTATTTCTAGTCACAGAAGCTGTGGCATGTACAATTGTGCCCAGTATTGACTCTTGATGATAAAGAATGACAATTGTGTGTTTATCACACCCTTTGTCATTATTTAGAATACACTACTATTTACTCACAAAATCTAAGAGTGGGAATCTCACTGGGATGAACCATTATAGAGGCCAAAGGGTCTCAGGCCCCAGATAGTGAGTAGATGTTGAAAAAGTCTGCAGAAGGCTGGAGGAAACTTTTATTGCCATAGCTAGGGCAGTAAAGTATGAACTCAGAAATAGAAGACAGAAAAGGCTTCACTCTTGCTGGCAATATCTAAATGGTCATACATCAGATGCTGGCATAAATGTCAACAGTGAAGGCCATTCCAGGGAAGCCTCAGAAATGAGGAACACACTGACCACAGAGAAGAATGGCCTTCCTCTCTCAAACTGACCTTGAGTGACACCGAGTCTTGTTTCACAACTTTGTGGAAAAAAAAAAAAAAAAAAAAAAACTTGTGAGCTATGAAATTGGATATTTGGTTTTAAAAACTGAGTATTTAGAAATTTCCAAGGAGCTTGAACTTTGAGGGAATGGTCAACCTATTCACACTGTGAATACTGAGACAGTGTGCTGCCTTGCAGCAGCCAGAGTATTACTGAGAGGATGTGGGTTGTGGTGAATGTGGGTCAGCTGACTCAGTGGACCGTGAGTGCCTATGTCCAAGTCAGGAAAAGGCACCTGTAGGGGTGTTCAAGGCTATCAGGGCTGCTGTCTTCTTGTAGTGATCTGAACAGACTTCATGCCTGCTGCCCCTCACTATGTCCCTGCTTTACTGCAGTGGTCCCCACCCCACCTGCAGATACAGACCCAGCACTGAATATCATAGAACAGTATGAAGGAGACACAGCAGCCTCCATCAAGATTCCAAAGATGCCCCCAGAAAATGGCAGAGCCAAGGCAAGCAATTATCCCAGAAGCTTGGTCACCTGCAGGCCTAGCCTAAATAGTCACTTCAGATTCATGAGAGACCTTATCTCAAGGGGGAAAGGTAGAGAGCTATACAGCAAGATGTCTAAAGTCTCTTCAATGCTCTGGATATGTGCACTTGGGGCTCAGCTGCACTCACACTTGCACATAGGCGTAGACCACAAACACACAAGGACCACAAATATACATGGGACCACAAATACATACCATACGATACACACACACACATACACACAAAAGATAGTAGAGATAGATAGATAGATAGATAGATAGATAGATAGATAGATAGATGGATGGATGGATGGATGGATAGATAGAGATAGACAGAGAGAGAGAGAGAGAGAGAGAGAGAGAGAGAGAGAGAGAGAGAGAGATACGATAGAGAGATAGAATGAGAGTGGTTGGCTGGCTGAGTACTTGCCTAGCAGTTGAAAGGCCCTGGGTTCAGTCCTCAGTACACCCCTCACCACACAGCAAAACAAGCTGATCTGAGCTCAGGAACTCAGTGGGTGGGAAGCTGTGAGGCCTGCTCTCAGGCTCCCCATACACTCACCCCAGGCCTCGTCAGGGAAACAGATGGGGCCTTAGTGCCAGGCAGAGAACGCCAGTGAGGGCTCTGATAAGCCTCCTGCTCTCCCTTGGGCTTCCTGTCAGGCAAAGAGTAAGAGCAACAAGGGTTGTGCAAACCAATTAGGCTACATGCTGTGGCTGCTTCTAGAAGTTTGTTTTTTAGAAAAATATATGTTGGCAAAATAAAGATTTTGGAGTCTGCAATCTAAGAGGGATCGGCTGCCTCCCTTTCTGCCAAGGCCACCCAGAGGAGCGTAGAGCCAAGGGAAGCGGAGTGGCCTAAGATGCTCTGGGTCATCTGAAACTCAACTCTCAACTATCCAAAGCCCTTTAGTGTGCAGGTGCTTGCAGGAAAGGGGTTATTTATCCCACTGTTCATATTTACTTGCTTATTTATGAGTGAGTGAGTGTGTGTGAGTGTGTGTGTGTGTGTGTGCACATATACCAAGGAACATGTGTAGAGCACAGAGGACAGTCCAAGGGTTCTCTTCTTTGACCTGGTGGGTCCTGGAGGACTGAACTCGGCTGGCTGGCTTGGTGGCAAGCTCCTTTCCCCACTGAGACATCTTGCTGACTCTCTCTGTGATAGAGCTCCTTGGCCCCATTAGGAGCTTTCCAGTGGTTGGTGGGTCATATGTGATAGGCTGTGACCCTGTTCAGCCCCTTCAGGAGCCTTGGTTAGCAGATATTTGCTTGTTCATTCAAAAACTGTAAGTGTGTGTTGGTGGAACATGACCGTACCCATGTGTTCATGTGTAACACAGCAAATTTATTCATCTGCTGTATAATTTGGCCTGCTGGCCTGTGGTTCTTCATGATGCACAATATAGTTAAAGCTTTCTCCATAGTACCTAGACACAGACAAAATATGCATTTAAAAAAAAATAGGGGAGGGGAAGGGACCTTGAATAAGGATATACATGGACTTTATTCATAATAAAAAAATTTAAAAAAATTTAAAAATAAGTATTCAGGATCTGGTAGATAGCCAATACCTTGCAAGTACCAGGATCTAAGTTCAAGCCCAAGAACTCACATTTACCAAAGGCCGGGAGTGGTGCTGTGCATTTATGTATTTATCTTTTATTTTTTGGTGAAAAGTGAGTTTATCTCTACTTTTTAAAAAAATTTTCTATTGAATAAAATTTTATACAATATATTTTGATCATGTTGCTCTCCTCCAATTCCTCCCAGATCCCCCCACTCATCCAACTTTATATTCTCATTCTCTCTCTCTCTCTCTCTCTCTCTCTCTCTCTCTCTCTCTCTCTCTCTCTCAAACAAAAGCAAAAGCCTTAAGAAGCATGAGACAAAAAGTAATCTACAAAAAATACTATTAAGTTCATTTTGTATTGGCTAACTACTCCTGGACATGGATTCTACCCTGCCTGAGGTGTGGTTACTACACCCCATGAGACTCCATTGGGAAAGACTAACTTTTCCTTTGCCAGAAGGTGTCAGCTGTGGATAGTTTCTTAGCTAGGGGTGGGAGACTGTGTTCAGTTCCCCTCTTAGTGCTAAGACCCTGTCAGGCTTAAACCTGTGCAGGGGTAATACACGTCTGTCATTCCAGTACAGGGGAGACAGAGACAGGGAGATCTCTGAGGTTTGCTGTCTGGCCGTCCAGCCCAGGCTACCAGTTGAGTTCTAGGCCAATGAGAGACCCTGCCTCAAAGGAAAAAGTGGACAAGACCTAAGATAATGTTATCTGAGGTTGTCTTCTTGTTCCTCAATCCTCTGACCTCTACACACAAGCACACATCCATACACACATGTGGTCACACACACATATACACACATATACAGCATCCATATTCACATGTGGTCACACACATAAATGAATAAATAGATAATAAGCATTCATAGCTTATAAAATATATCCACTCACAAATAAACATAAGGAATGACACAGAACAAAACACACAAAGAAACAACAAGCATATAATAAATACGCAGCACTACCCATATTTATCATTTCAGGACAAGGAGTTCCTCAGAGCAACAGGCAGATCACAGGAGGACACAGCAAAGATCAGACTGAGAAGAATAGAAGATGAACTTTGTAGTCAGACTTTTTCATCGGGATGGTCTGCTCCCCAGGAATGACTGAGACCTAAAGCTCAGCCAATAGCTTGGGCTTGTTTCTAATTAGCTCTTTTAACTTACACTACTGTTAATCTACAATTTTACATGGCTCAGTTACCTGTGGCCAGTACTGCCTTGTTCCTTCCTCCATGTCTCCTGGTGCCTCTACCCTTCTTCTTCCTGGGCCTCAGCTGGCATTTCTTGAGCTCACAGGAGGTCTGGAGGTGTAGAAGGTTGGAACACAGGCCTTATGGGCAGGGAAGATGGACAGGCAAGATTTGGGGGGTTCCGGGGTGGCTGCTCATGCTGGGATCCTGCTGCTGAAATCTTAATAAAGGGGACTAGATCACCTGTAGGGAACACAAGGCAACTGAAGGGCCATGAACGAGATTATCCTCAGTACATGAGAAAAGAATTGAAAGCCATGTGCAGGAATAGCACATAAAATACATGTGGAACCGTCCGCAACAGTACAATTCTCTCCTTTTCAGAAATGGGCAGATTAGCAGCAGCTCCAGAGGAGTCCTCTCAGGCTGAGCGATTAACTGTCTGGATCAAGAACTAGGAAGCAGAACTTTACAGGGACTTCATGGAGTGAGCATGTAACCTGGGGATTCATGACCTCGATGTGGATATAAAGTCCTCTAGCCCAGATTAGCTTAATTTGAAAAAAAAAAAAAAAGCATCAAAATGGGGGTTTAAAATTAATGGGTATTTCAAAAATGCTCAGCAGAGTCTTTTC
The DNA here is from genome assembly GCA_004025045.1 of Sigmodon hispidus. Taxonomy (NCBI): domain Eukaryota; kingdom Metazoa; phylum Chordata; class Mammalia; order Rodentia; family Cricetidae; genus Sigmodon; species Sigmodon hispidus. The sequence goes on along the minus strand of PVIH01012365.1, from coordinate 33,999 downwards.
CTTTTCTACCCATCAGATGATTTTGGGTTTTATAGTTATCATGGTCCAGACAGGCCCAGGTAGCACCTGGATGTCCACATAGTCATGCTGCTTGGTTATATCTGTGACAGAAATCTCCCACACAAGATGGTCTAGTGTGTAGCTTGCTCCCTTCTAAAAGGAGGAGATCCTAACATCTATTTATGCATGCTCTGATGCCAGCTGAGATAAAGCCAGCCTGTGTGTTTCTGGCTTCCACTGAAACTCATGCCAATGGATGAACTGTGGCATCAGGGGCACACAGACATGACTCCACATCGAGGCTGCTTAGGAGCCATGTGGCCATCATTCATGACTTGACTTCCGCATTTCTCACTGAGGCTGTGAACCCCACAAGCCTAGAGCCCAGACAGCCAGGTCAGTGGATAGCAGTCATTGTGGCTTCTCCTTTTTGTGTGCCAGTGTACACACGTGCACGGAGGTGCAGTTCCTTAGGCATACATAGTAAATGTTTTACCCACTAGACATTTTCCCTCCCACACCCACTTTCTTATGGAGGTGGTGAGGATCTGCATCATGCCCTCATGTTTACAGGAGCTTTACCAGCTCAGCCATCTCCCCAGCTGTTCTCCACATTTGTGTCTCTTCCACATTGGACATCAGGAAATCAGAGCTCAGAGCACAGTCTGCAGGCTCTGCAGAGCCTTTGAGTCATGTGGGTGTAGATCAGACCCAGATCTTTGAGCTCTCAAGCCAGCATCTCTGAGACATGAATGTGTCTGACCTTGGCTCTTTCTGAATGAAGTGGGGGTTGGCAGTCGTTGCCTTTAAACATCCTTATCAGGAACTAGTGAGTCGCGCATGTGTGCTGCCAGATCATGTGGTGTGTGGGAGTTTTACACATGGAAGCCTCCCTGGGATTTAAGACTGGCCTGATGCACAGAATCTGTACTATGTAAGTACCTATCTGAGATGATCACAGAAGCAAACCTTCCCCCTGCCACGCATGCTCCCTCAGATCCCAGCAGCCCTGTGGGTCGATATTCCGTAATGAGTTCTAGGTTGAAAAATTGTATTTAAAATACTTTTTATTAGCACACACTAATCACACATAATAATAGGTTTCATGAAGATATTTTATAAGTGTATATAATATTTTTAATCACAGTCACCCCTATTATCCTCTCTTACTGCCACTGATCCCCTTCCCTTTCCCAAGTTCTTCCATGTTCACATCTTTGGGGGGGGGATGGGTCACATAGAGCCCCATGTGTGACACAATAAGTTTAGTTAGAACTGCTTACAGGAGCATGGGTGAGGGTTTATTTACAGGGGCACAGCCAGCTAATCAGTGACTGTAACACTGAAGAGAATGGCCCTGCCTCTCCCACGACCACTGACTCTCTACAGATCCTCAGGGAGGGCAGGGTCTGCTGAGTACTTCCCAGAAGGAATAATTTATATTTATGCATCTATGCAGCCATGTTATTTATGACCTGATTTTCCTGTTGCTACCCTTTATCCCAGCACTCAATGTGGGACCTGCTCAGACTTGCCTCACCCTTGATGCTTAGCTGTCACCGCATGCTCCAGGAAAGCAGTGGCTGTGAGCATACACAAGGGGTGTGCTCACACTTTAAACCCAGCAACTCAACTAGAGAATCCACACAAGGAAATCAAAACATGTACTGACTGCATACTCTGTATTTGGACTTGTAACTTGCTCTTTGTGATTCATTTAATTTACACACACATACAATCTTGTGTTTCCTGGCTGCTTAGAAAAAAAAAAATGACACTTTGCAGAGGTAAATTGGTTACATCTACGAGATGAAATGAAATAGAAAGAAAAGAAAAGAAAAAAAAGGATGGGCCTTGAGAAGCGCCTGCTGCTCTTGCAGAGAAGCTGAGTTCAGTTTCTGACATTCGTACAGACGGTTCACAGCCTTCTGGAAGGCCAGCTCCAAGAGATCCCACGAGTTCTTCTGGACCCACTCTCCACCCCCACCCCATGCTAACTACATTCATTTACATAAATCCCCATGCAGACACATAAATAAGCACATTAAAAACTTTATGGGTGCATCAATACAATTTAAAAATTTTAAAGAATGAAAAAATAAGTTTATAGGATAGAGCACATACTCATTAAATGGCCCTCCCCCATGTGTGGTGTGTGTGTGTGTGTGTGTGTGTGTGTGTGTGTGTACAGTGCTCCTGTACCTGTGTATGTGAATGTGAAGTCCAGAGGATAACACTGGCGGTGTTCTTCAGGACAGTGTTCACCTTGTGTGTTGAGAAAAGGTCTCTGCGGCCTGGGGCCTGCTAAGGGAGCTGGCTGGCCGGCCTGTGAACCCCAGGATTCCCTTGTTTCTGTCACTGCTGTTTCTTGTGTCTCCACAGCCCTGAGGTTACAGGCCCACAGGCCTGGCATGTTGGTGCTGGGATAGGCTCAGGTCCTCGAATTTGCCCGCAGTCCCTGACAGAGCCTCTTTGTAGCACAGTCTCAGCAACTGACTTTTCTGATTTGGAATTGTTTGCACTTCTCTTACCCATGACCGATGCCAGCAGGAGACCCTTCTTGCTGCACTGAAGCAAAAAGCAAAGTCAGCCTGGGGTGTCCCTCCTTCTACAGCACAATGTGGGTGGCAAGCCAGCCCACCCACCAACCTCCAAGACCAGAGGAGGTCAGGTGCATGGCGCTGCATGAACAGGAGGCATTTTCTCCCTCCCTCCCCCCTCCCTCCCTCCCCCTCCCTCCCTCCGCCCCTCCCTTCTTCCCTATATTGCGGTTTTCCCCTCCTCCATTCCTTCTTTCTCTATTCTCACCCTTTCCTCTCTTTCGTACCCTTCCTTCACCCCTCGCCCCCCCCACTCCGCTTCCTGCTGGCTTGTTCTGTTAACAAGAGAAAATGTCCCCCTCAATTCTTAGGGGAAACCCAAAGACAGTTATTCCCATCACACTTTGAGGAAGTCCTGAAACCTTCCCCAGATGCTATCAGATTCTCAGAAAGCAACTGACCTGCAAAGGACATTAAACGGTCTCATCTGGATGGGGTGTGGGAAGTGAGATGCTGCAGGCCCTGGGCAGCAAAGAGACCCAGCTCTCTGCCCCAGCATGCTAGGAAGCACACATGTGAGGGACGGAGCTTCTCCAGCCTCCTGGAGGACCTCAGCACCAGAAGGCCCCACATACACATTCCCCCTAGGACAGGCCAAGGTGAAATTCTGAGGAGCCTTTCCCTTTCCTGGGTGGATCACTTCCTCTTCTGTGGGGGAAGCCCAATTGTGGTTTCTCAGCCACTGAGAGGTTTTTCAATGAAGTAAATCTTTTTCCTTAAGAATGGGAGCCTGAGTTTCCCTGTTACTCTGGTAGATTTATTCTGCACAATGCTTTTAGTGCTGTTTATAATGTTGGGAAAGGTGATGTAGAGATAAAAGACTGTTACAGGTTCACTAAGCAATGGGTGAAGCCTAAATAAAAATTCCAGCCCTCTGGAGGTCCATGTCCTTCATCCTCTGCCATGTGGACCACTTGTAACCATTCTCTGCTTACATGATGCCAGTTCTAATTTATCACCCAGGACAAAATGTTACAAATGCCAGATCTAACCATGTAACTTCCTTGTTAGACACTTCTGTTCCTGTGAGGCCAGATAAAATCTGAGTGTTCTCCTGTGGCTCGTGACTTCCTTAGCCAGAACCACCTGAATTACCCCTCATAAGCCATAAAGGATGGTCTTCAAATGCAAGTATAAATGACTTTGGTTCCAGCCTAGCACCCAACCAAGAAGGTCCCTCTGCATCCAGATATTCAGGTACCCAGGTATTTAGGCCATGCACATGGATATCTGAGCCTATATATTCAGTCCCCATCTATACACACCATGTTGAGCCACGTTTTTGGCCTGGACAACCAGCTAGACCTCCAGAAAAAAAATCTGCAAAAATACTTGGCATGCATACATAATATGCTTGGGGAAGAAACCCCTCAGTTTTGAGTACCCCAAGCATGAACTAAAAGAAGTGGTTCAGACACCAGGACATTCTACTGGGTCAGTGGCTATTCATCTGAAGGAATAAACTCACCAAAGAACAAGCCCTTCCCTCCCAGCCAAAGGCCTCACTGCCAAGCTCACATGCCATGGCCCAGCCTTATTTGGTACAGTGCAGCACCAGTGGTACAGGCATCTGCTGTCTGCAGCAACCACCAGTGCTTCACAGCTCCGAGTTCCTTCAGCAGTCTGAGCTCCAGTATGGCTCCTCCCCTGTGGATGTGCAGCTGTTTTTGGACAGAAAGCCATCCAGACAAGGCAGAAGTTCTTAGTCTAAGACACCCCAAAAGAACGAGAACTTCCTCTGGGAATCACCCAGTAATGTATCACCAGTTTTCACTTTGCTCAGATTCTAGAAAATAAAAATGAGAGTTCAAGTTCTTGTCTCTGATGCTCACGCGCACTTACCTGTATGTGTGTGTCCGTGTATATGTGTGTTCAAGTGTGTGGATGGAAGTTAAGCTCTGATGTTGGTCATTGCCTTCCACTTTGTCTGAGACAGCATTTCTTATTATTCTAGGCTCCTTATGACAAGTCACCTGGTTCTGCCTCCCATCTCACAGTGAGAGTACTAGAATTATAGATGTGCACTACAGTGGGCTTTACTTATGTGGATTCTGGGGATCCAAATTCATGTGCTTATTCGAGTGCTCTCTCTACTGAGCCATCTCCACAGTCCTCAACTTCCTGTTCCTAAGAAGTTAAAAATAAAGTAAGAATGTCAGTACCTTCGATGAGGAAGACAATGGAGCAACGTCTCTAAGATCCCAAAAGAGAGCAACCAGGAGCATAGTCATGCAAAATTCACCACCAATACTAGGTAAGCATAATGGTGAGTCAAGGTATTTCAGGCTTGTAAGGAGGACTCAACCTCGCTATGGAAGTTCCTTAAGGTTGTGGTCATCTGAAATAGAGAGCAAGGTAAGCTCTCCGGAGAAAGCAGGGTGGGGATCTTCTAGACTAGAACAGCCAGCCAAGACCAGCCTGGAGAAGGGAAGGAAGGATTCCACCAAGGACTGGGCGCAATGGACTCTGGAGGAATGAGTCTGATGACAGTGTTAGGTTAAAAAGATGGAAAACCAACCCCAGAGACCCAAACTCCTCCAAAAGGGGGAGATGGTGATAAGCCCTAACTGTATAGGCTGTATAAGGAGGTTTTGTGATCACACTTCAAGTAAAAGGGCAGGGGAGGGGAGGGGAGAGGAGGGGGAGAAGAGAAGAGGAGAGGAGAGGAGAGGAGAGGAGAGCAGAGCAGAGCAGAGCAGAGCAGAAGAGAGGAGGGTGATCCAGATAGCTAACTTCTCAGTATCACTAGTTAAATAAGATCATAAAGAACTTGGATGGGCCAGAAACAATGCAAACATGAGATTTAGAGAGAAAATGATAGCTACTCAAAAAATCATGTAAGATATTTGGGAGGAGAGCTGAGGAGATGGCTTGGATGTCTCACACAAGCGTGAAGACCTGAATTGGAACCCACAGCATCCTTGTAAAAAGCTAAGCATGGCTGCATGTGCCTGTAACCCAACAGTGTAGGACAAAGACAGGTGGATCCTGAGTGCTTGCTAGCCTGCCTAGGCAAAAGTACAAGCATGCTGTTCAGGGAGGGGCTGTCTCAAGGTCATGAGGCAAAATACAATTGAACAAGATGTGCTTCTATGGCCTCTGCATGCTCACACATGGTGGTACTTCACATTTATGTGCACATATATGTACACACATTAAACAGATTTCTCTAGCTTTTTCTTCTCATTGCATGAAAATACTTAGGCTTCCTTGTTAAAAATATTTAAAATACTTGTACACTACATGCTCAAGCAGTTTTTATTTCAGAAGTTAAGGCAGTGTCTGCCCTTCCCAAATCAATTCTTCCTGAGGCCCAGGCAATTTGCCGAAGCTCCACATGTTTTAGTTTCCAAATCCAATCATCTCATCATGTCTCTGGCTTGCCTCCTGCCTGCTTCCTTCTCATGGGCTCTTCAAGTTAATCCTAGACTTAATGCTCCGTTTCCTTTTGTGGGTGTTTGGACCTAACCACCAGTCCCAAGGAAATTGTCTGTGTTGTATGATCTCACGTGAAGCTTTTGGGGCTGTGAATGGCAGTATCTTCCTGTGGGTTTGAAGTTCTCAACATTTATAGAGGGAAATGGGGGTGGAGTGGAGCAGAATTACCAGGAACAGAAGGAAAAAAATCTTCCCTTGAGCAATTCCAAGCTTCAAGAATGTTCTTTAGTGCCTAAAGGTTCTGCATATCTCACTTTGTCTACTTACTCACCCACATTATTTTACACTGGGCATTAGCCCTGTAACATGCTCTTCAGGGACACAAACCACTCACCAGCCTTTCCTGTTGACCCGTTGGTGGGAACTCACAGTAGATCTGACCCAGGTCTTTATGGTGTTCAACTTACTTCATAAACCTCCTCACCATCAACACAGAGAGAGTTCCTCACCTTTCAATTCTAAATTCTTAATGTAATCTAGTATTTGAAACCTGTAAGTGTTGCAATTGAAAATAATGAAGAGCAATCCTGCTCCATTTAAAAACCAAGAACCAGGGCCTGGAGAGGTGCCTAGGCCAGGAAAGCAGGTTTCAGTGAAAGGCTAGAGAACCGAGGTCAATCCCCAGAAAGACAGGAAAGCGGACTGACACCCCCCCCCTTAGTTATTCTCTGACTGCCACATGTGCACTGTGGCATGTAAACCACACATCTTCATAATGAAAATTTTTAAATTTGAAGAATGGAAATTACTAAAATGTCTTACATTCTATACCATGAGCCAAAAGGAGGTTAGGCTAGAAAGAATGTCAGGAAAAAACTATTACCACAAATCTGCAGCCTGGTCATGGGTTTTATACATCCACAGTTAAGCATTGATTTCCATTTTTAAAAATCAATCCTTTACTTATGAGAAGGTACCCACTCCGGTGTTGCCTATTTAGTCTCCACCTCTCTCTCTCTTTCTTTCTTTCTTTCTCTCTCTCTCTCTCTGCATGTGTGTATATATATATATAATATATATATTTAATGAGAGGTAATCTATTATTTCTATAAGTATAGATGATGGTCAGGTAGGCATATGAGAAAATAACTTCTCATACATGGAAAGAAGAGGTGATATTCTAGTCAACACTAAACTCCTCTGCAGAAGTGATCAAATAGGACCAGGGATATGGCTCAGTAAGAGCATTAGCTATGAAGTCTGAGGATCTGAGTTCAGATTCCCAGTACTCATTTTAAAAGACTGTGTGCCTGTAACCCTAATGTTGTTGGAGGAAGAGGAAACCAGAAGATAGATGGGACTTGCTAGATGCCAATCTGGTTCCAAGCTCAGCGAAAGACTCTGTCTGAAGGGGAAAAGAAAGGCAGAGAGTGAGAGCAGGAAACCTGATGTCTTCCTCAGGCCTCTTTGTACCCACTACCGTATATACACACAGAGAAATAATCAGTGAGAAAACCCAGTTGTTGCCCAGCCTTGATGGAAGGGGTTCCTGGAGCTGCAACCAAGGATAACAACACTCAGGAGTTTCTCTTACAGAAAACAAGGTAATGCTGCATTGTAGATGCTAGACATCTGCTTTGGCAGATGATTGTTTATTTATCTAGTGTCAATGGGATAGTACCTCCTAGAAAATAGAGACTCATTTGAATCTTTTGAAAGCCATGGGTCCTTCACTTCCCATTTCAGCAACAGCCCCAAACAATCTTACTTTAATTTTCCTAAATATGTCGAAGCATATCTCATCTTCCTAAGTAGACTGGGAGTCTGGACCTCTCACCTTCTCTCGGAGCTCTTTATATGACTTTGCTAGTAAACTCTGGAAGGAATGAGCCTGAGGACCTTCCCCAAAAAAGCATGGACCTTTCCCACGGAAAGCCAGTCCCTACTGGAGTGTATTTGGCTCCAGTATCTAAGAGGAAATTTTGCTGTCTCTGAGGGAGTGAGCTGGGACCCACAGCTGCTGTAGCAAAGCCACAGTACATTTCACAAAAGCCCACCATCCCCCGAGGAAGCAATTGTGAGATGACGTTTCTTTTCCCAGAAATAAGAGCCTGGTCCTGGCCAGGAAAGGCTGGCGGTTTTCTCCATCTGTGCTTGAGGACTTGATACTATCATCTCCTGCAAAGTTATCAGCATTGTAATCAGAGACTGAAATCCTTTCAAACACACATCTCTCTTCAGAGGAACTCTGGACAACTCACATCCAATCTTGTTTCAAAATTCTTCCAAAAAGTTTTATGTGTGGAGAAAATAATGTAGTTCTATAATAGATCTTAAAACAAACAGTTTTCCCATACCCATGTACAATGTATGGCACAATTGCCACATTACTGTTTTCCTGCAGGATAAATTTCTAAGAAATAGAGTTGTGTGGCCAATGGTTTACCAACATAGTCTCATGTAGAAGGTTATCCACAATCTCACCAACAATATTCTCTCTAATAGGCATGTAGGACTGCATCATTGTTTAGATTTTCATTTTAATTCATGATCTTGTGCCTCTATTTCCATATTTCCTTACTATTACTTGGTCTATGACATACCCATTGAAGTCCTGAAGGTCATGTCCTGAGTCATTCAAGTTCTGTGAAGTCCACTTTTAGTCTTCATCATTTACCCTGTTCTTGTTGACTTGTGTGACTTTTTCGTATTAAGGAATTCCCTGTTTGTCAACTTCAACACCAGTGAAGTTTTACTTTACAGTGGCCTGACATTTGTTTATGTCCTCTTTAACTATGTAGAATTTTCTGTGACATTAAATGCATCATGTTTTCTCCTGTTGTCATCTGTATTTTATTCAAAAGGACTTGCACCATGTGTAAGGCATATAAATTTAGGTTGGTAGTACTCTTCTGACTTAATTTTTATATGCATCGTTTATGTAAAACCTATTTTGGAACAAGTCCCAGGGATTTTGTGGGTTTCCTCCAAACAATGAACTGTCTCCCTTCGTACAAGCACCCTCTATTTTGAAACTGCTCATTTTTACATCTTGGCATTTTTCTATGGTGGGCACACACTGGCACTGTGCAGGAGCAGAGCTAGCCATACTCTGCCCACCTGTTCCTCATGGCACTTACACATTTATTTTCCACTGGTTAATTTCAGAATTGCTTATACAAGCCAAATTTAGGGAGGGGGCACACGTGTATACAAAAAGCACAGGTTGGTGTTTGGTGTCTTTCTTGGTCAGTTTTCCCTTATTTTTGACAGTCTCCCAGTGAATATGGACAGTCTCCCATAGTTCAGCTGAGTTGACTGGCTATCAAGCACCAGAGACATTCCTGTCTCTACCTCCCAGCACGTGGATTAGTCACTATGCCTGGCATGTTTGCATGGGTCATAGAGGATTGAACTCAGGCCTTGCAGGCTTGTGCCACAAGCACTTTGAGCATCCTCTACTCAAGTTTCTAAGTTATATTTACCACTATTTTCACAATTTGTTTAGATCTTTCCTAGGCAGAAAGAGCTCATGTTTTCTGCTTACCCTAATTCCTTTCCACATTACTACCAATGCCACCATTATTATTTTATGAACCCTTGGGAGGGGGAGTGCCATCATGGGCCTCTTGGCAGAACACTGAATCAGCTGGTGACACTTGTTTATCTCTCACGCAGGGTGATTTCTTCTCATATTTGATCCCTCTGACTTGACATTCAGAACAACATCCAGCAATAGGGGTATGGGAAAGCATTTCTCTTGCTTGACTTTAAAATTTTTCTTTTTCTTTTTGTCTCTTTTCTTTTTCTTTTTCCTCCTGAGACAGAGTTTCTCTGTGTAGCAGCCTTGACTATCTTGGAATTCTCTCTGAAGACCAGCCTGGCCTCAAACTCAGAGACCTGCATGCCTCTGCCTCTTGAATGCTGGGATTAGAGGCATGAGCCACCAATCTAGGTAAAAGTTTTTTATTGCTTTTTTATTCATTTCACATATATGTGGGGTGATCTAGGTGTGCACATAGCCAGGCATGTGTGTGAAGGTCAGAAGACAGCTTTCAGAAACCAGCCTTCTCCTTTCACTGCGTGTGTCCTGGGTACTGGCTCAGATCATCAGGCTTTCTAGCTGGGCAATTTTGTCATCTAGCCAACTGGAAGAGGAATTATTTAGTCTTCACTGGTGAACGCACTGGGTTTAGACTTAGAACATGCCTACTTGGATTTAAATGCCAACACTATCTTTGACTTCATATTTGATTTAGGGTAAACCCCTTAGCATCTATTAAATGAGAATATAGACACTCCCACAACAGAAAGGAGACTTTGATTCAGTGAAATTCGTCAAGGTCACAAACCATACAACAATCATCAAGAAGACAGCAGTCCTAAATATGTATGCATGAACTGAGAGAATGGTAAAATATGCAAAGAAAAAATTCACATAAAGAGTGAGAAGACTCAGAAAGAAGAAAATGTGAAACAGAAAAGCTGTGGAGTTATCAGAGATGTTAGTGCTTCTAACAATGGAATATAAAAGCTGGATAGAAAGTCATCAAAGATGTGGACAAACACCAGACCCCACCTCTATCAAAAGGATCTAAATGGTGTCACAAAACTTTCCTCCACCTCAGAGAACTTGCTTCCTCCTCAAACGCACATGGAATGTTCTCTAAAGTGTATCTTATCCAAAGCAGCAAAATAGAACCAGACAAGCTTTAAGACAGTAAAATTCTACAGAGTGGGATGTTTGCCCACAATGGAAATATACCAAAAACCCAGCTGTGCAGAGATAACAGGAAAATCTTCACTCACTTGTATGTATCTAATACCAGACTTCATTAAAGTGGAATTCTGATGGAAAGAGTGGAAAGAAAATCAGTATGACACAACCAAACAGGCATGGAGCCAGAGGAAGATTTACAGGGCTAAGTGCCATGGTTAGAAAAAAGGAAAAGTCTCATACCTCATGCACACAGAAAAAGCTACCACATAAACTCAGAACAAGCATAAGAAAGCAGGCAGCAAATGTAAAAGACAGGAGAGAGGGAAGAATGGGGATCAGCAATAAAACCAAGAGCTAAGACCTGTCTAGGCCAGTTTATATTTTTTGAAGATTTATTTTAATTTATGTGAGCATGTGAGGGAATGAGCATATGAGTGCAGGTCAGCATGGATACCAGCAGAGGGCACTGCATTCCCAGGAGCTGAAGATAAAAGCAGTTGTGAGTAGCCAGACCTGCATGCTGGGAACTGAACTTGGTTTCTCTGCATTTCAGTAAATATTCCTAACTGCTAAGCTATCTTTAGTCCACTCTGACAAATTTTTCATAAGACTGATCAGGGAAGGTGTGGACAGGTCTATATGTATGACAATTTTTTTTTTAAATCCAAGTAGAATACAATGCCCCACTAACCCCATAATAGAAAAACAAGAATTTAGTAACTTAAAAAAAAATTTCAGTTATAGATGACTTTCTAGATAATTCTACTGAAGTCTCAAAGAATAGGTAATATCAATTATATACAAATCTTTTCTGAAAACAGATATGGAAGGGACACTGGGTACTGCATTTTATAAGTATTTTACCCCAATACTAAAACTGTACAGGGGCAACAAAAATTATCCCACAATATTCCTCAGTTAACACATCTGTAAATATGCTCAAAGAAGCAGTGACAAATGCTTTATATATTTTGAATATTAGCCCTGTCAGATGTAAAGTGAATGAAAATCTTTTCCTATTCTGTAAGCTTCTGTTTTCTTTTTTTACTATTGATGACATCTTTTGCCTTTCGGAAGCTTTCTAGTTCCATGAGGTCTCATTGTTGACTTTGGTGCCTGTGTTCCAATGTTCTGTTCAGGAAGTAGTCTCCTGTGCCAGTGCATACAAGGGTAGTCACCATTTTCTCTTCTATCAGATTAAATGTGTCTGGTGTTTTATGTTGAGGTCTTTGATCCACATGGACTTGAGTGTTGTGCAGGGTGATAGGTATTGATCTATTTGTATTCTTCTACATCCAGTTAGACCAGCACTATTGGTTGAAGATGCTGTCTTTGTTTCAATTGTATATTTTTGGCTTCCATTGTATATTTAGGTATCCATAGGCATGTGAATTTATATCTGGGTCTTTAATTCAATTCCAATGATCAATGTGTCTGCTTTTGTGCCAAATACCATGTGGTTTTTACTACTACATTTCTGTAGTACAGCTTGAAATCAGGGGTGGTAATACCTCCAGAAATTCTTTTATTATATAGGATTATTTTAGCTATCCTAAGTTTTTCCATAAAAAGTTGAGTATTATTTTTTTAAGATCTCTAAAGAATTATGTTGGAATTTTGGTGACATTACATTGAATTTGTAGATTTTTTTGTAGGATAGCCATTTATACTATGCTAATAGTAATAGTTAATACCAATCCATGAGCATGAGAGCTCTTTCAGCAAACTAAATAATCCAATTAAAAATGGGGTACATATTTAAACAGAGAATTCTCAATGAAGGAATCTCAAATGGCCAAGAAACACTTAAAGAAATGTTCAATATCCTTACTTATCAGAGAAATGCAAATCAAAAAAAAACTTCAAGATTCTATCTTACACTGGTCAGAATGGCTAAGATCAACAAAATGACAGCTTATGCTGGTGAGGATGTGGAGCAAGAGGAACACTCCTCCCCTGCTGGTGGGAGTGAAAACTCGTAAAGCCATTTTGGAAATTAATATGATGGTTCCTGAGAAAATTGGGAATCTATCTACTGAGCTATACCACTATGGGGCATATATCCAAAGGATGGTCAAGGACACTTGCTCAGCTATATTTATAGAAGCTTTATTATAGCCAGAAACTAAACACAACCTAGATATCCCTCAAAGGAAGAATGGATAAAGAAAATTCAGTACCATTACACAATGGAGTATTGCTGAGCTGTTAAAAACAATTACACCCTGGAATTTGTAGGCAGATAAATGGATGAGTGAGGTAACTCAGATCCAGAAAGACAAACATAAGTGTTCTCAAACCAGAGCCTATCACAATTGTCATTAAACTGCCAAAGGAAGGAGAGAGAGAGAGAGAGAGAGAGAGAGAGAGAGAGAGAGAGAGAGCGAGCGCAGAGAGACTTCACCCAGAAACCAATGGGAGCACATGCAAAGACTCATAGCCAATCATTAAACAAATCTCTGGGAGTCTGTGAAAGAAGGGAAGAAGGATCAGAGGGGTCAGAGGGGTCAGGGACATCATGAGAACAAGATCCAAGGAATCAACTGACTGAGAGTCATGGGGCCTCATAGAGATCACCGAGACTGTAGAGGTCTGACCTATATCTACTGCATGTATGTTATAGCTAAGTAGCCTGAGTAGCCCAGTGAGAGGGATGGTTATATCTACTCTTTTCCTGCTTGTGGGACCCCTTCTTCTCCTATGGGGTTGCCTCATTCAGCCTTGTTGTGATGGTTTGTATCTGGTCTTACTGTAGCTTGTTACACCATGTTTAGTTGATGTCCCTAAGAAGCCTGCTATTTTCTTAGAGGAAGCAGAGGGTTGAATCTGGGAGGAGAGGGAAGGTTGGAGGGGGAACCTTGGGGAGGGGAGGGAGAACAGTAATTGGGATGCAATATAAATGAGAGAAGAATGAAAAAAGAGACAGAGGCAAACAGATCTGAAAACATAGGAAGAATTAGGCAATATGACAGAATGTGATTTATTTCAGTGATATAATACAGAGTGAGCAGCCAATTACTATTTAGACTATAGTTTTAATAGAGCAGAGAACTAAAAAGACAAGGTACAGAAACAATACAGAAAAGTAGTTCATCAAATTCTGCATCTACTAGTATGAAAGTGACATAAAGGTGGAATAAAGAATCAGTTTGAAAAGAAATGTGTAGAGCTGATCTTGGGGCACATGCCTGTCCCACACTCCAGCGCTCAGAGGACTGGGACAGGAGTTTGAAGCCAGGCCAGAATGCACAATTGGACCTTGATGCAAACAAATTAGCAAACAAACCAGCCCTCTGAGACAGTCTACAAGTTCTCCATTCCCACCATGTGCCTAATAGCAAAGGACTGGATGTTGTTCCTAACCCTAACCCTAAACCAGGGAACAAGGCAAGGGAGTTCACTCTGCGTCCAGAATAAAGCTGTACAGTATGTGTGGCAGGGAAGACACATAAATTTAGAAGAAATAAAGCTGTCCCCATCTTTTAATGACTCAACCGTCCAAGCAAGAGATCCCAAAGAACTTAAAAAACAACAAACTATAATTAATCAGTAAGTCCAGCACTCAGTTATGTTTCTAAAAAAAAAGCTACAACACCAAAATTAAAGCTAGGGATTTGGGAGAATAGCTTAGTGGGTAAGGACTTTGCTACCAAGCCTGGTGCCTGAGTTCAGTTTTTTTCTGGACAAACACATGGTGGAAGGAGATACTTCCACTTCTGATGCCCACATATCTACCCACACATAAATAAATACATAATATAAAGAAAACAAGATTCTCATAGAATAGTTTTTAATAGAATTTGAAATAGCCAAACATTAGTCAAGATAATCTAAAATATATATAAAAACACAAAAGATCTAAAACATTAGAAGAATTTTGAAAAAGAAAAATAAAGTGGGAAAAATTGGTCTGCAGAATTTTGAGACATGTTTATAGCTACAGTAATCAAGGCTGTGTGGGTCTGGTAGAGGACTAGATCCAGTGAGTGGAAAAGGGAACTTAAAATAGGTGGGGAGGGATGTGGGAGTCTGCACAGAAGTCAAAGGATGCTCCCTCACATGATGGAAATGATCTCTATCATGGTTCTTCTGACCACAAAGTCCTGGCTGTAATACTGTGTTTGGGGACTTTAAGATGTTATCCTTAGGTGACACTAGGCAAAGGGCACATGGGATCCCTCTGTATTGTTTCCTACAACTGCATCTATACGTGGTCTGTTTTATTTCTATAGCAGTGATTACAATGCCCTGACAAAGCAATTTAGGGGGGAAGGGGGTTTATTTTAGCTCACAATTCTAGATTACAGTCCAACATGGTAAGAAAGTCAAAGCAGGAACCTCGAACTGTTGGTAACATCAAACCCACAATCAAGAGCAGAGAGAAATAAATGCATGTGTTCTTGCTTGCTTGCGTTCAACTTAGTATCTCCACTCATATAAAGTGCAGGAACCTCTACTTGGGGAATGGTGCCACCCACTGTGGGCCAAGTCTTCCCATATCAATTAACTTAAAACAATCCCCACTCCAGGCGGCCCATAGGCAACTCCGTGAAGATAATTTCACATTGAGATTTTCTTTCCAGATGACCCTAGGTTATAGCAGATTGACAATTGAAGCTAACCATAAAAATAAGTATCCAAAATAAAAATTCTAGTGAAATGTGATTACCATAATAGCCATAGAAAAACGCTTTTGACCAAATACAACATCCATTCAGAATCACTAAACTATGCAGAAAAGGCTCTCTGAACTTGATGAGGGATAGCAGAGGAAGCACAGCCAGCTGTGGAGTGGCAGCAGCTGCAGTGAGCAGAAGCTGTCTGCTTGAGGCTGAGATGGCCTTTGCCTCTCTATTCCAGCATAGTCCTGAGAAGGGGCCTCTGATAAGCCCCTTGTTCCAGAATAAAAGCCTTAATCCTCTCAGATAAAAAAGCTCTGCCTCTGCCTCTATTTCCTTCCATAGTAGGTAATGAATCTCGAAGAAGAGCTTACTCAGTACAGATTGCATCCATAACTACTCCTTCCTGTAGGGAAGACACTCACTGATGCAGTTATGCCTCTGATGAGCAAGTTATCATCAGTCATTCTTAGTCCTGGGGGGGCGGTTGTTTTTGATAGTTGAAGAAAGTAAAATATGAAAATCAGTATTTATGGTAAATTTAAAATCAAATTAAAAATGGATTATTTTCTCTTGCCTCATCTAAAGTTATCCTTTAAGTAATAAGTCTCTTTACTAATATTGGTGTGTGTGTGTGTGTGTGTGTGTGTGTGTGTGTGTGTGTGTGTGCACGAGCGCGCGTGTGTGCCATGGTACATATACAGAAGTGAGACAACTTTCAGGAGTGTGTTCTGTTCTCTCTGCATCCACATGGATTCTAAGAGTTGAACTCAGGTCGGCTTTTACCTGGTGACATCTCCTATATCCTCTTATTTCAGACTAAAACTTATATGTTGATCTATGTTTTAGCTGTTGAGAATGGTGTTCCAATAAATGCAAGGCATGCAGGTATCTCTTTGGTGTGCAGATTTAGTGTGGGTCATACAGGAGACACAGCTTTAGTTTTCCTAAGGACCTCTGTTCTATCCAGTCTTAGTGGTCACCTTCACTTAGAGCAGCTGAAATCTGAGTAGTGTTCCATGTTCTTCAGAGCATGGTGGTGGGCCTGGGCCAGAAATACTCCTACATGGGTGACAAGGCCAAGAGCAAGAGAGGTATCCTGACCATGAAGTACTTCACCAAGTAACAGCAATGTCACCAACTGAGATGATATAGAGATGCTATGGCACCACACCATCTATAACAGGCTGTGTATGACACCCCACGCTATTTACCAAGGCCTCCCTGGACTCCAAGGACAACTGTAAAAGATGACCCAGATAATGTTTAAGATCTCGTACACCCCAGCCATGTACATAACCACCAAGACCATGCTGCCCTGTATACCTTTGGTCATATCAGTGGCATACTGATAGACTCTGGAGACAGGGTCACCCACATTGTGACCATCTATGATAGCTATACTCTCCCCCATGCCATTTTATCTCTGAACCTGCCTGGCTAATGTAGCCCAAAATTTCTGGTCTGTCTGGTCTGAGGTCCAGACCTGCAGTTCTGCAGCCATGTAGCTCCAAATAATCACACAAAGATTTATATTAGTTACAAAGGCTTATGGCTCAGGCTCATTACTTGCTAGCTCTTTCAATTTAACTCAGCCTGCTGCTTTTATTCATCTATGTCTTACCATGAGTTTGATGGCTTACTTGTGTTACATCTTGCTTCCTTGAGCAGCAGCTCATAGTGTCAAAGCTTCCTTTCTTCCCCTTTGTCTGTGCTTTGATTTCCCACCTGCCTCTAAGCTGGCTCCTCATAGGCCAAAACAGTCTTTTTATGAAGCAGTGGTATTCACAGTATGCAGAAAGACATCCCACATCAAGGCAAGACCGACAGACTACCTCATGATGAATGATCTTGACTGAGCATAGACCCATCTCCAGGATGTGCCTGTACCTTAAAAAAAAAGTCATAACCACTGAAAACCAAGACCCTTCCCTGCAGAGTGAGCAACTCCCCTGCACTTCCTCTTTGAGCCTTCTGGAAAGGATTTGTCTTCCAATACCCACAGAAAGAAAACAATGGCTACAAAATATGCCTCTAATCCAGAGGAGGGGTTTCCAAACACTAATTGCTCTCTTGGAATACAAGATTTGAAACACTTCTGCATTGTTCTCTCCATGGCCATCCCCTGCCACCCCACCCCCCAGGCTGCATTGGAATGCAGAGCCCCTCCACTCAGGCCCTAGCAGCTCCCAGCCTCTGACTTTGATCCAGATGCACTCATGCTTACAAAAATGGGAATTTGTTTTGTTTTGTTTTGAATCTGCAGAGAGAGACAAAGAGCTACTCTCTTTAGATCAGACCTCCTCCCTGCTGACATTTGCATCTGCTTAGAGATCCTGGAGCCCAGAATTTCACAACGAAGTAGAAAGGCCAGGGAAATTCCTCCAAGGGCTGTGAACTGGGCATAAATCCTGCTCTGATGGGGGGGACGGACTAAATTACGCTCAGTCTTGATTCCTGTCAGCTCTCTCCAGCTGGCAGCCATTCCTCGTGTGAGCCTGCTTTCATTCAGGTCCTCTGTCCACATGTCTAAATAGAGCAAAGATGTTAGGGGTATGGGAAGCATCTCTGCATGTTTGCTTCTCTCTGTCTCACATCCATCACCCTTTCAAATGTCAACCCTAATTTCTGCTTGCCAACCTTGAGCTAATGTGACATGACACTCTCAGGCCTGGAATGTGGTCTTTCGAAGCTTGTTCTGCTCCATATCCTCTGTGTCATTCTCCACCCCCACCCCCAACACGTCTTCTCCAAACTGTTCAGCCTGGGAGGGGAGAGAGAGGTGTAGGGGGGGAGAGGTGGGTGGAAAGAGAAAGAAAGAAGCTCAGAAAGGTTAGAGACAGACAGAGGGCAAGGATGGGGGCAGATAGTTAAAGACACAGAGAGAGAGAGGGAGAGAGAGGGAGAGAGAGAGACAGAGAGAGATAGAGAGAGAGACAGAGAGAGGGAGAGAGAGAGACAGAGAGAGATAGAGAGAGAGACAGAGAGAGACAGAGAGAGAGACAGAGAGAGGGGGAGAGAGAGAGAGAGAGAGACAGAGAGAGAGAGAGAGAGAGAATGTGTGAACTTGAACTTGTGTACCCAGATACATGTGTGAAGGTCAGGGGACAACCTCAGGTATTTGTCCTCGTCTTCCACCTTGTTTGAGACGGGGTCCCCTTGTGGCTTCCAACTATATACATCCGGCTGAGCCCAAGCATCCAGGAATTCTCTTGTTCCCACCACCCCGTCTCCTGGAGGCTTACACCACTTTGTCCAACTTATGTTTGAGTTGTGAGGATTCAAAATTGGGGCCTCTCACTAAATACTGAGTCATCAAACCAGACTTATTTTTATCTTTTACACATTCTTTCAATACATATATAACATGGAAAATTATAAGTTCCAACAATGTCCGCAGGAGCTTGATTTCTGGACCCCTGTGGGTCCCCACATTTGCATTGTATAGTGGGACCTGCTCTTTGCATAGAACTGAAATGAATCTTCCCACATCCCTGAAATCATCTGTAATCATCACTTGTTATATTTCATCTCATATAAACTCGATGTCTATAGTCATTTTACCCTCGTGTTTAGGGAACAATGTTGAGGAAAAGTCTGTTCAGTACAGATGCAGATTTTCCTAGACCATTTTACATCTGGAATCAATTGTGTCAATGGATGTGGACACTCAGGTGCAGAGGGATGGCCTTAAGCTTTGCTATTCTAGAGGACAGAGAACAGCAGTTAAGCATGGGAAATGCACTCACATCTTGTCCTCTTTTTTCCAGCATAATATTTTTATTTATTATTTGGTGATTTTACATCATGCACCCCATCAAACTCAGTTATCAGTACTCTCAGTTTCATACCCACTCTTATGATCTCATTTACAAAAAAACCCATTCATGCTGCTCATTTACTTACTGGAGCATAATTAAACTCCCTGTGGCCTTCTATGTCATGTTGTTATGAAGTGAACACTGGAAGGACCCCTGAATACATTTCTTGCTTGCCTTCAGTGCCTACACACAGACCAGCTGGGATGTGGCCCTCTCACCCCCAACCCCAATATTCTCTTCATATTGGCTGCATTGGTGCCTTATGAGCCTGGCCTGGCTGTGGTGATCAGCCACCTAGAGTCCCCCAGGTCTCTCAGACTGACACAACAGCAGAAGGATTCAGTGTGTGGAGGGATCAGTCTCTCCCCTTGACAGGAGAAACTGGAAATGGCATATGGGGAAGGAAGGGAATGAGGAAGAGAGGGCAAGGGGGGAGTGATTGTATCAGTTACTTCTGGTGCTTACAAAATATTGATCAGAATTTAAGGAATAAAGGTTTATTTGCTTCATAGTTTGAGGATGCAGCCCATCATGGTGGGGAAGGCATGGTGGCAGGATTGTGGGACAGCTGATAGGGTCAACTTACAACAATCAACAATCAAAGCAACCCCACAGAGGAGCCCATAGGCCATTCCAGTCTGGATAATTCCCTATTAAGACTCTTCCCCGGTGATTCTATATTGTCAGGTTGGCAGTTAAAACTACACATATGCACAGGTTTTAAGTTGTGATGTTTTGATGTATGTATAAAATGTGTGGTGATTGAATCAAACCTAGCAATCCAGCCACACCTCACTTGCCCACCAGTTTTGTGAGGACACACTCGAAATCTTTCATCAGTTCTTTTAAAGAGCATGATACATTTGTTGTTTTGTATGTATCAAAAGCTGTTCCTCTTACCTATCTATAACATTGCACTTTGACTTAGTAGCACTCCAATTCTTCTTTGCTTGGCCTCTGGCCCCTAAAAACCATTTTTTTACTTCTGTAGCAGTACCCTTATTTGAGTTCACACTGGCGATCATGTGACATTTGTCATCTGTGTCTGCACATTTCTTGGAACTTAGAGTCCTCCAACTTAATGCTGTTATGAATGACACAGTCCATCCCTTTGAAAGTTAAGTAGAATTTCATTTCAAATATGTATATCACACTTGCTTTATGCTTTTATAAACTGATAGAAACTTAACTCTGTAACATGGAGTGCAGATATCTCTTCCAATTCTAACTTCAATTTATATGAATTCATATCTGGGACTGGGAGTACTGTTCCACATAGCCACTGTTTTAGTTTCTGAGTATTATGTATACAGTTATTCATGATGGCTGTAGGTGGCTACCCCCTAACCCAGTTCCCTAATTCTCAGCCATGCCTCTCCTTCTCTCTCACACAGCAGGGCAATTCTCCAGGAGGACTCTGGAGCTGCATTTCCCATATTTATAGAAAGGAGACCTACACAGAAGAGAACATTTCTCAGCCAATCTTTCCAAAGATATTGTAGGATCTTTGAGAAGACTTGGCTTGAGCATCCTTCTTAGAAATACTTTTCAGTGTTCCCAAAGAAACCAGACTAAATACCCATGAGGTTCAAATACCTCAGCATTAACTCACAGTGCCAAAGTGATGTTCACAACCCTTGGCATATCTAGAATAAGTGAAATTTGTACCCAAATAGCATCTTGGGGACTTCTGGGGACATGCAATAAGGGAAGGCTGTATTAAGGACATTCTGTGGTTTGCAAGTGGCCTGGGAAGCAGAGCTCCCAGCGGCCAAGAGCACTCTGTGCATCTCTCCATGAAGCCAATGGCTGTCTGCATTCTTGCTTCAGACGTGCAACTCAGCTCAGTCCTCAGCAGCAAAACGTGGACTCCCTGCAGTATCTAACATTACAAACAAATACAAGCAATTTTGCCATTCTTCCAACAAAAATATATCACTGGCAAGATTTCTAGGGGCCACTGAATGGTAAGGCAGACGTGACATAGTCACAGAGTGAGACGTGTTGTCTGTGTGCTCACTGTTCTCTGGAGACCTTGGCAAACCAGCATTTCTTAGATTGCACAGTCAGCTTCCAGTGTGCCTTGTGCACTGCCGCAGGACAATCCAAAGCTGCTGAGATGTGCAAGCCAGCTTCAGAGAGTATAAAAGTCTTTCCCTGTAGCCAGAATTCTTTCTGACCTATTTGGGCCTGCAGGACAAAGCTCTCCCCCACTTAGTCCTGCAACTGCTTACAAAATAATTACAAACTTGCTCAGGCTTATTATTACCTAGCTCTTATAACTTAACCCATTTTCACTAATCTGTGTATTGCAAAGTGGCTTCCTGGCTTTACCTGTGTCTCATCACATGTTGCTTTCTTGAGTGGCACCCTTTGACTCTGTCCTTCCTCTCCTTGCCATAGGCCAAAAGAGCCTCTTTATTAACAAATGGCAATAAAGCACATTCATGGTGTACAGAAAGACATCCCACATTATTTTCCAAAGTCTCTTAAGGGCAGACTAAACACACAGCAAGGTATGTGCAGAGAAGGACCCAACCATCATCCCCAGGTCTTAGATTCAGGGACTTCAGTGAGATTCTTGAGCACTCTGTACAGTTGTACATTGATGCACTGGCCTTGTAACTGGCCAGGGATCAAGATGAATACACCATACATTATTAAGGAGGTTCAGACTCTTAGATGAGTGTCGTAGATCAAGCATAAGAGCTTTATGGAAAGTCCTTGTAAAGCTATTCAGACTGCCCAGAAACATCTAGTTGTGCATGTATATGTGTGTATATACATGTGTGTGTATGTATGTGGGGGGGTTGGAGGATGTAGGCTTGAAGTTGATGTCAGTGGTCTTCCTCAGTCACTCTTTTTTGAGACAGACTCTCTCACTGAACTCGGAGCTCACTAATTTGGCTATGCTGAGCATCCTCCTGTCTCCACCATTCTAATGCTCAGATTACAAGTGCAGTGCATAAAGTCCTTCTTTATATGCGAGTGCTGAGGAGTCAGTCTCAGATTCTCACGTCTACACAGTAAACAGTTGACCAGCTAAGCCATCTCCCCAGTTCTCAGAAACATTTACTCTAAATGATGATGCAGATGCTCAGATTGGATAGACAGGCTGTTCTGTGCTCTATCTTAGAGTTTCCATGGACAGTACAGGACACATTCAAGTATAACCTGCTGGCATACCACACAAATGGACCACAAAGCTAAGAATCCAGGGCTTTCAGGGACATACCCCAGAACTGAGGATGTCCAATACTTCTTCATACACATGCATTGCCTAACTGATGATACAGATGGTGGCGAGGCTGCTTAGGGAACTGCCAAAGAAAATCCAGGCCACATGATAGCTCTGGTTCCATACTGTGAGATTCTGGCCAAACTTTACAGTGTGCCTACATCTGGAAATTGGAAACAGGAACACTCACAGAGCACAAGCTGGCATGAGGGTCAGTGAGAGAGCATGGGGAAGGCTCTTTCGGAAAGAAGCACTTATTGTCTGGGCTGACTTGAAACCCATAGAGCAGTAGATGCTCTGTGGCATGTGAGAGCTGTGACTAGTGAAGTGTGCCCTTGGTATATGTGCAGAGAACAGCCTGCAGGAGTCAGGTCGCCTTCTCCAGCACATGGGTTCCAGGATTGCATCTCAGGTTGTCAGGCTTGGTGTCAAGGGCCTTACCCACCGAGCATCTCATAGTCCTCAATCTACCAATTTAAATGTCAGTCTCATCTAGAAACCCAGAATGCCTGACCAAGTATCTGGGCACTTCATAGCCCCACCAATATGTAATGTCATCCCTCCTTGTGTTGGATAAGGCAAACTGTTACATATCAAGAAGAACAGAGACTGCTTGTCTGTGTTCAGGCCCCAGAGCTTTTCTTTTGAATGGCAGCCACTCTCTTCACTGGTTACTGAGCTGGTGTGGTCACAGACACTGACTGTGGACAGGGTCATTAAGTGTGAGCACAGAAACTGTGTTGGTAGCAGAAATGTGAGGCAGCGGTTCACATGGCAATCTCTGTCTGGATGCTGAGAAGTGAATGCTAGCATTCATCTCACACTTTCTCCTTTTTATATGTCCCCACAGACCTCAGCGCATCCCTAGGATCCCAGCCCATCAGCCCATCCCTAGAACCCCTGTCCATTCCTAGGATGCCAGACCATGGGATGGTGCCACCTACATTTGGAGTGGATCTTCCTACTCCAACCAACCTAATCTAGGAACAAACTTCTGCACATGTCTCCCAGGTAATTCTAGATCCTGTCAACTTGACAATTAATATTAGTTATCACACCTTCTAGAACTTCCCTCAAAGCTCCATCTCCTAAAGTTGCCATACTGGGGACTAGACCTGAACCTGAACATTCCGGAACTAAACCGTAGCAAAGGCTCTGTTGGTACCTGAGCCTGCCAGCCTACAGAACAGAGCTACTTAGTCTGATTCTCAGACCTTTGAGCTTGGGAGGGAACTGAAAAATCAGCCTGCCTGGCTGCCTGGCCCATAGAGGCAGTCTTGGATCTTATCAAGTCTGCAGTCATGTGAGCCAAGCCTTTATAACAAATCCTATATATAGATACATATGCCCTCATGGGTGTGTGTCACGAGACAGCAACACTAAGACACAAGGCAGTTTGGGTTCCCTCTAGGTCATTTCACCTGTGAGAGAATGTGGAGAAGGGAGAGAGTGCCAGGTGCTGTGGACATGTCTAGCAGAGCAACAAGCAAATCTCAGGGCCTGAGACCTCTGTCAGGCAGGAATGGCCACGGTACCCAACAACCTGTGCCAGAGTGTGGAAACTGCTGGATGACTGTCCCCTAACTGAGAAAAAAGTCTTGTGAACCTGTCATTTTGCCTCCTTGAGAAGGTTTCAGTAGAGCTACATAACAGCGGGCAATTCCTGCAATGTAAATACTTTACCCAGTTCCCCAGGAGAGATGGTTTTGTTCTCATTCTGTTTTGTTTTGGATAGTGTTCTCTCTCTCTCTCTCTCTCCCTCTCTCTCTCTCTCTCTCTCTCTCTCTCTCTCTCTCTCTCTGGTTTGTTCCCTATCTGGGATCAGTACATGTTTCTTCATGTCTTCCCAGGAAAAGTCATAGAGCATTACATGAGTTCTTTGACTTTTTATGAGGCTATTATTTTCTTTTCCTCTTTCTCTCGTGTTCTTGATTTTTCATAGCATGCTCACAGAGCTTCTATAATCTGAACTATTCATGACATTAATAAGCAGGGGACAGATGGCTAGCTGGAGACTCTGTGATGTTTCAATGAGCAGGGTACTGGAGAGTGAAGCTGAAGTATAAACGGGGTGACAAGGTCACTAGTGACAAGTGCAGTGACCCTGGAATAGCTGTGCATCTGAAAGTGAGGCCGCTGCACAGGATGCCCCTGGTGTGCTTTATGTATTATCATTATTATTCAGTCTTTTTTGAGACAAAATCTCTCTATTACGCAGCTGTGCCTGTCCCAGAACTCCTACGTAGACCAAGACTGGCCTCAAATCCACAGAAATCTGCCTGCCACTGCCTTCTGAATGAAGGAATTAAAGGCATGTGTCATTATGTCTGGCTTGCAGGGACTGATCTCATTTTTCAAAATAAAGATGTAGGAGCTGGGGCTGGACTTAGTTGCTTTAAAAAAAAAAAGCTTTTAAGAGCATTGTTGCTTTTAAAAAAAAAGACAGGGTCTTACTGTGCAATCCAGGTTGTCTTTTAACTCACAGCCATCTACCTCGGCCTCTCCAGTATTAGGATTAAAGGCATGTGCCACCACACCAGATACTTGCTGCTTTTGCAGAGAGTGATTCATAACTCCCTGTAACTACAACTCCAGGGAGATGTGACTCTGGCTTCTGGTTTCCTTGGGCACTGTGCTTGTGCATAATTTAAGAAAATAAAATTAAAGACTAGATGAAAATTAGTAATTCTAATATTAAAAAATCCTGTAAAAGAATCTTCACTATACTCTATTCATGATGACAACATTGAAACCAACCAGCATCTACCCCCTTCTATCATGCTGTATTGGCTGTGAAGAACTGTTGAACTAATAAGGCACACATCGCTGATACTTAACAAGACAGATGGATCTCAGAATAATCCCTCCGAATCAAAGGGGTTAGAAAATTAAAAGGTTTACAGGAAACAAATACAGATGTGTAAAGGTATATCAGAGATGAGTATCCAGCAATTCAATGAAGTGTAGAAAATCCCCATTCCTCCCTAAGGGAGAGGGAAGAGGCTGTGTGTGTGTGTGTGTATGTGTGTGTGTGGTGTGATGTTGAATGTGTTATAGGTATTTGAATGTGTGTGGGCTCACATGTATGAACATATGTATGCAGGTCCAAGACTAAAGTTGGATGACTTCCTCAATCTCTCTCCATTTTATTGTTTGAGGCAGGGTCTCTCAAACCTGGATCTTACCTATTCATCTAATCTAATTAACAGTAATCAGCTAGCTCTTAGGGATCCCCTGTTTCCACATGCAAGGATTACAGGTGGACCAGCACATATGCCTCATTTTTATGAGGATGTTGGAGATCCAAACTAGGTCCTCACTAGATGGCAAGTGTGACACACACACACACACACACACACACACACACATGTGCTCGCTGGCTAGAGAAATGTAACAGGCTAAATACTCAGTGGAATCAGCCATTCCTAGAAGCCCCTTAGTTGTATGACGTCAGACTCAATGAGGGACACTCATCAACATTCTATTTTGTCTTGTTTTGTAATTGTTTCACAGAAGCAAATTCTATTCTCTCTGAAAAGGTTAGCTATCACTATTTGTCACAGATGAAGATGTCACTGTGGGACCCTGAAGCTGCTTTCCAAAATGTTCAGTAAAGAGCAGAGACTGTGCCCAAATATGGACTCATGAAAAGTCACTTCCTGGAAACTTTGGCTTTGTCAAAGCCAAGACAGTGGGTTGACACTAAAGGCTGATCTGACTCGGGTTTCCATTGTCACCTCAGGAGGACCTCACAGCCCACCAGGTGGATGTCCAGTGACTCTGCAGCCTCCTCATGGCATACCTCAATCCCTCTACCCAAAACAAGAGACACACCCTGTTAACTGGAAGCCTGAATGCCTTTCCAGAAGTCAGCAGGAGACAGCTATGAGTCTGGAAACAGTCACTTTTAGAAGGAGCAGAAAGCTCTTGGGAGAAATGCTGGGTTTAGAGCCCAGGGAACAAAAACCAGGGCTTCACAAAACAAAGTAAGGAGGCACAGCATCATCATCACCATGTGTTCCTGGAGAGAGAGAGAGGAAGAAGAAGGAGGAGGAGGAGGAGAAAGAAAAAGAAGAAGAGAGAGAGAGGGAGGGAGGGAGGGAAGGAGGGAAGGAGGAAGGGAAAGTGCCCTGTCTTCTATGTTGCTGTTGACACATTTATTTATTGATCTGTCTATTTATTCATTTCTTTACTTATTTTGCAGCACTCGGGTTGAATCCAGGACTCTGCACATGTCAAGCAAATCTACCACTGATCTATATCCCCAGCCCAATTTAGAAGACTTTTAAAAAATCCATTTCCAAACTTGACATCTGACTCATAGATGTTGCTCAGTAGTATTTCAGTTCACGTTGTCCTCACAAACATCTTCAAGGGGGTGCTCTCCAGCTGAGCTACACCCCTGGGGTCCTTTTCTTGTATTGTGCAAATGTTCAGAACCCTTGCTAGCCCTTGTTTGTGGAATTCTATGGGTGGTAATTGTGCTGAGCCATTCTTGGTAACAACACCAAAAATTCTTGTTCTCTGAGTTTGGTGGTGATGCCTGTGTTCCAGCACTGGAGAGGCAGAGACGGGAAGACCTGGATTTCCAGGCCAGCCTGAGCCACTGAGCAAGACTCTGTCTGAAATAAACAAGTACATAGCATAAGTATAATCACATGTATGTGAGATGATAATGGACATTGGTTAAAAAGAAGGGTACTTTAAAAATATCTTTCAAAGTAGATCAATTTTTTAAAATATGCAGTTGCCAGAAAGTTGGTGAGATACTTAAAGGCCTTTCTAAAATCAAGGTAATCTTCCTAGGGGGCTGCACTGCATTTTTATACTCATGGTGGATGTTTCTAGATTGCCAAACTTCACCCCACCATACCTCTCCTTCCTGGTCTGCCCTCAAAACTGAACTTTCACAAAGTTCTAAGGTCAATTAAAGATTAGCACATGTCCAGTGGCAGTTATGGATTAAGATTTTGAATCTGAAAAATAATGAATATTTCAAAATAGTGAAAAGAAATTAAAACTCACTACTATGTTTATCTTCTTCTTCTTCTTCTTCTTCTTCTTCTTCTTCTATTTTATCATATATATCATATATACAGTAGTTAACTTTATCTTATGTGCATTGTTGTGAAGGTGTCAGATCCTCTGGAACTGGAACTACAGACAGTTGTGAGCTGCTATGTGGTTGCTGGGAACTGAACCCTGGTCCTCTAGAAGAGTAGCCAGTGCTCTTTAACCACTGAGCCATCTCTCCAGCCTCAGATGTGTGTGTGTGTGTGTGTGTGTGTGTGTGTGTGTGTGTGTGTGTTTAACACAGAACAGAATGTTAGCTTCAGTTAGCATCTTTGAGTAATTTGCCAAAGTAGCAAAGATTCTTTATTCCTGTATCAGAAATGTGAGTGTTTTATGGGTAGAAAAATAAAAGATGGACCTGAACAGGATATTTTAGTTTCTATTAAGTCTTATTATAAACAAAATAACTTTCATAACATTGAATTAATACATTAAAGATACTTAAAAAAACAAAAGTACAAGGTTGTCAGGATGACTTGGCATGTAAAGGTGTTTGTCACAAAGCCTGACAACCTGAGTTCTGTCTCACAGCTCTGGGTTACAGTCCATTGTTCAGGGAAGTCCAGAGCTGAGGTCTTCCCACATCAGTCAATGTAAGGGAAAAACCTCCAGCCCAGACATGCCTACTGGCTAACCTCATCCAGACGATACCTTACTGGGACTCTCCTCTCAAGAGATTCTAGACTGTCACTGGCAGCTGAAACCACCCATCACTAATGTCATTAACAGTTTTTACTGTATTGCAGAATTCTCTGATCTTATAAAAACATAGTTATTTGAAAGCAAGAAGCAAAGATTCTCCATTATCTTGCCATCACCTCTCAACAAGTATCAGATTAGCCTCGATTTGCATTCTATGCTGTTAGAGTATCTGATCTTAGAAATTGAGTTGCTGGCTTGAATTTCCCAAAAGATTGTGAAATGAGTTTTGACTTGAAATCAAAATAGAATTTCCAACAATTTCTGAAAAGGTCTAGAATATACTTTGCCATTTTGTGCCTGCATTTTAATAAAACTAAATTCTCAGGACTGATGACTATTAAACATTGATCAACTCTGAAAAATGCTAAAGATCTTCTACATCTCTCCAGATGTAGATAGTCAGCCAGCCCAGGTTTAATACTCCATGTATAAAGAGACAAACACAACCATCTCATTACTATATAAATTTGTTTTCCTCTCAGGAAATGGTAAAATTGAATGCATATGAAAGAATCAATTTAAAATAAATTTGTGTGTGGGGGGAGAAATTTTCTCTGGGTAACCCTGGCTGTCCTAGAACTCACTCTGTAGAGACAGATTGGCCTCAGAGTCACATAGATCCACCTGCCTCTACCTCCCAAGTGCTGAGATTGAAGGTATGTGCCACCACTGCCCCACTTAAGATAAAATTCTTTATGGTTTGTTTTCATTAAGCTTTTGATTTGTGTTCCTATTTCACATAGTCAACATCCAGTTGCATAAGTTTCTTGAACAAAAGAGGTGGCAAAAAGAAAATAAAACCTCTGATGTTTGAATACATGCAAACACAATTGAAATTTCAACAGTCCCCCCCCCAGTTTGATAATTAAATTCATACAGAATTGCAAAGCACATAACTTCCAAAACAACGTTTTAAAATAAAACTGGTTTGGGGTCTGGTTTCATACAATTCTGATTCTACCCCTTGGGAGACTAAGGCAAGAGGATCATGGGCTTAAAGCCAGCCTAGATTATACAGCAAGACCCTTTCTCAATAGACAAATTAATGTGGACCACTAAGATAATCACCATCTACTTCTAGATTCACAACAAACCTAGCATAATCAATCAAAAGAGTATTATTTTGATGACAGTATCAACCAAAGGGTGTGTAGTGGGTGTGTATGTATGTATGTATGTGTGTGTGTGTGTATATATGTGTGTATGTGTATATATGTGTGTGTGTGTATGTGTGTGTAAGTGTGTGTATATGTGTATGTATGTGTGTACATATATGTGTGTGTATGTGTATATATGTGTGTGAGTGTGTGTGTATGTGTGTGAATGTGTGTAAATGTGTGTATGTGAGTGTGTATGTGTGTATGTGTTGCATGTGTATATATGTCTGTGAGTGTGTATGTGGTATATGTGTGTGTATGTGAGTGTGTATGTGTATATGCGTGTGTATGTGTGTATGTATGCATGTATATATATGTGTGTATGTGTGTATGTATGCATGTATATATATGTGTGTATGTGTGTGGGTGTGAGTGTGTACGTGAGTGTGTATGTGTGCATGTGTATATATATGTGTGAGTGTGTATGTGTGTATGTGAATGTATATGTGTATATGTGTGTGTATGTGTGTATGTATGTGTGTGTATATATATGTGTGTGTGTATGTGTGTGTGTGTACACTTGCTCTTGAGCATGTGTGCTTGTTAGCTCTGACTCAGGCCTGTATTACCTTTGACAACACAACTGGATGTTCATGAAGTTCCAAGCAATGGAATTCATTAAGTTCTCACAGCATTTAAAGTTGTTTGCAGTTTGTATTGAGCTGAATTTATAGCTCTCTTCATCCACATGTGGCTCACAGGCACAGGTTCACTCATCTAGTAGAGAGACTAGAAGCCACACTCACTCTGTGTGACTGAATGGCTACTGACTATGATTCAAAGACACTTTGAGGTAGAAATTATATCTTTTTAGATAAATGGTCCTATAACAACTCGACACACAAACAATGAGAGCTGATGCAGTGTTGTGAGTGGTGGGCAGCTGATCTCACAGTAAAATGTCTGTTGTACTTTAGGGAACAGCAAAGGTAGGGGAAATGGGCAACATTTCGCCACAAACCAACACAGGCCACTGAGTTCTTAATAGGAATTTGAAATTATCTTTAAGTCAACACAATAAAAAAGATGCAGATAAATGGTTAAGTCATTTAAAAGGCTAAATCTGTCCCAGATAGGCCTATGTTAGATGCCAGTCCATGGGCAGGGGAGTGGAATGCTTCTAGACATAAAGAGCTTCTTGGGGGGGGGGGGCAGGTGGCTCCATAGGACCTGATTAGCTGAGGCAGAGGTGTGATTTGCCAGCATGCCACCAAAGCTCACTAACAGGACTGGCCCAAGGAGTAACCCTGATCTAACCTGGAGTGGGATTGTGAGAAGCCACCTGTTTACATGTAGACTGGCCTCGGACTCCACCCATCGGGCACTGAGCCAAATTCATCAGACAGTTCAACAGGTAGTCACACTTATTCTCTTAGTGCTGAAGGAACTTGTCTGACGGGAAAGTGCATCTGTGCCTCCATGTAGTCTCGCTGGCTGGAAACAGGGCAGCAACTTGTGACACACTGTCCCCAGGTCAGCTAGCTGGTGATGAGGCCTTTGGTTCAATCCACTGACCAATGCAAAGAGCAGGGCACAACTTGGGATCCCAGCTCTAGGAAAGCACACTAGAGAGTTCTAAGCCAATATCTTAACAATAAAACACAAATCCAAGTGGATACCCTGAAGCGTAATAGCCAAAGCTGTCCTGCCTCCACACTCATGAGTATACACACATATGCCACCAAGGTTCCCGCTATGAAAAAGGGGGAGGACTTAGCCACTTCAAGTTTGGCCTCCAAGTTCCCATAGCCATGGAATAGCCAAGTGCAGTGCCAGAGCCAGACTGTCAATTACGAGGCCACATTTCCAAGTAGCTCATCTCTCACAATGCACCCCAGGATACTAAAAATCAGTCCATAGTCAAAACACATGAGGATCTGGCTGTAACAGTCTAGTCTGTGTCCTTAGAAAACATTTGGGTTGTGCTAAGAGCTCACCCCAGAAGAAGAGTTGTGTGACTGCACAATGTGGCGCCATCTGAAACTCACACAGTGGCATGTTAGTCTTAAAAATGGGGACGAAGGAGGTGATTGGATACAGGCCTCCTTTACTCCTACATGGGAACTGCAAAGTTGTTTAAAATAAAGTCTCCAAGGCCCTAGTGGGAATAAACAAGCTCCATATTCCATAAATCATGAAGTCAGTGTTTTATTTCCCCTGAAGAAGGTGGGAGAGAGAGGAGAAGCAAATAAGGGAAGCACTGAGGAGGGCCTGTCACAGGATGGAGTAGGCCAGCAAGAGATGTGTGCCTCAGTCATTTTATGGAGAGTAATGATCTCTTGGGTTTATGGGTGGCTTTCTTCTGAAGATCTAAAGGCCTCTGCAGACCATCAGAAGCTCTGTGTTCATTACAACCTGAAAAACAAGATGGCATTGTGAAATGAACATCAAACACAGGGATCGTGCCAGACAGAAAGGCGGGGAGCCCTTCCAGAGCAGGGAGGGGCACATCCTTACTGGCAGGGAGACAGAGACAGGACGCCAGGTCTCAGGTGCAGCACTGGTCTCTCAGTAGGCCCCATGGGGTCCTTTGGTGATGCTGACACTATCAGGTCTCTCAAGGTGTAGATTCTATAAGTCATTTCTCTTCCAGAAGCCTTCTGTGCTGTGACTGCTCACCCTCCACATCACACTCCACTTCCCAAGCCACCAGGTCTTTCTACTATCTGGCTTGTGCCCCTTTAGGGACATCTTGCAGCTGGAACCACACCACAGGGCCTTTCAGAACGGCTTCTTTCACTTAGCTACACGTTCTTCATCTATTTCTGGATTCCTTCTCCCAGCCTTCAGGTCATTATATAGTATTTCACTATATAACTGAATCAACACCTAGTCCATTTACATACTGAATTAATCTTGGTTGCTTCTAAGTTGGTTGCAGCTATGAATAGTTCTGTTCTGCATACAGGTTTTTGTATGAATACAGCTTTTATCTTCTTTGGGTCAAGGAATGCAACAGCTGGGTTTTATGTTGAGAGCTTAGTTTTGCAATGAACAGCGGAGCACTCTCCCAAAGTGGCAAGCCCATCTTGCATTCCCAGCAGCTGAGGTGAACAAGGCCTCCTATTTCTTTGCTTGACTTTGATCACACAGGTGTTAACAGAAACTTAGGTACTACAGTCAGAACATTCCATTCTCTGAGCTTTGTCCAACATAGTCACTAGCCAGAAGGGACTGTGGAGGTTCAAACATGCATGCTGGAGATCCATGACAAAACCTCTGGAGTTCTAAGTCAGAGATGGAGTGAGTTACTGCCTCTGAGGACTGAGAACTTCTACAGCTAATAAACACCTTCAGCAATGTAGTAGGATATAAAGTTAACTCAAGAAATGAGTAGCCGTCCTATACACTAAAGATAAAAGGGCTGAAAAAGAAGTAAGGGAAACCTCACCATGTATAATAGCTGCAAATAGCATTAAATACCTCAGTGTAACTATAACCAAAGAAATCACAGATCTGTTTGACAGAAACTTTAAATCACTGAAGAAAGAAATTGAAGAGGATATCAGAAAATAGAAAGATTTCCCATGTTCCTGGATAGGTAGGATCAACATAGTAAAAATGGCAATCCTACCAAAAGCAATCTACAGATTTAATGCAATTCCCATCAAAATCCCAACATAATTTTTTACAGACCTTGAAAAAACAATATTCAACTCTATTTGGAAAAATAGGAAAGCCAGGATTGCCAAAACAATTTTGCTCAACAAAAGAACCTCAGAAGGCATCACCATCACTGACTTCAAGTTATACTATAGAGCTACAGTAATAAAAACAGCTTGGTATTGGCATAAAAACAGACTTGTGGATCAATGAAATCAAATCAAAGATCCCAACATTAACCTACACACCTATAAACACCTGATTTTTGACAAAGAGGCCAAAAATATTCAATGGGAAAAAAAAGATAGTATCTTCAACAAATGGTGTTGACATAACTGGATGGTAGTGTGTAGGAAAATGCAAATAGATCCAAACCTGCACAAAGCTCAAATCCAAGTGGATCAAAGACTTCAATATAAACCCAGTTACACTGAAGTTGATAGAAAAGAAAGTGGGAAATACCATCCAAGGCACTGGCACAGGTGACTACTTCCTAAATTTAACAACAGTAGAACAGCACTAAGAACAACAATCAGTAGGTGGGACCACCTGAAACTGAGAAGCTTCTGTAAAGCCAAGGACACAGATAATAAGAGAAAGGACAGCCTACAGAATGGGAAAAGATTTTTACCAACCCTACAAGTAACAGAGGATTGATTTCTAAAATATATAGAGAACTCAAGAAACTAGAGCCCAAAACCTTAAATAACTCTATTAAAAAATGGGGTTCAGAACTAAAAAGGGACTTCTCAGCAGAAGAATTACAAATGGCTGAAAGGCACTTGAAAAAGTGCTCAACATCTTTAGCCATCAGAGAAACACAAACCAAAACAACTTTGAGATACTACCTTACACCTGTCAGAATGGCTAAGATCAAAAACACAAATGTCAGTCTATGCTGGAGAGGATGAGGAGCAAGGGGAACACTCCTCCATTGTTGGTCAGATTATAAACTTGTTCAGCCACTCTGGAATGCAGTATGATGGTTTCTCAGGAAACTGGGAATCAATCTCCCCAAGGATCCAGCAATATCACTATTGGGCATATACCCTAAAGATGCACATTCGCACTCCAAAAGCATTAGCTTT
>PVIH01012364.1:0-63942 GCA_004025045.1 Sigmodon hispidus | reverse complement strand
AAAAACACAGTAAAAAGAATTTAAAATGTGGAAGAGTTAACAATAACTATATAGAGGATAAGAATGATAAGCATGGCTTATCAAGGGTAGACATACAAATAAGATTGCTACACCTATATTTTCTTTGTGTTCATCTTTCCCTCTGAATTTTTTTTTTTCATCCCTGTATATCCTTATTCAAGGTCTCTTCCCCCTCCCACCACATCTGGTCACTTTTTTTTTTTTTCCTCTGCAACTCCCCATCCCCTCCCTGGGCAGGGAGCATACAGTCCTATGGTCCCACTGACCCATTAATGCTTAGATCAGTCTCCACCTCTGGCCAAATCCAGTTCTTTCCCCTCTCCCTCAAGAGTGAGTCAGGTGTTCCTCTAGGTGGCGTGGGATCCAAAGGGTCAAACTTTTGTCAAACTGATTTATGATTGAATCACTTATGTCAGTTAGATTTATGTTTCTCTCTTGGCCTGTGGCATGTGTATTTAACATAACCAAGTAGCTATTAAGAAAAGAGAAGCCACAGAGACAGGCATAGTATACTTCTCAATGGACAATTAACAGAAAATAACAGGAAAATGTAGAAACTGTCCTCTGCTTCCTGTGGTTCATTAACTCTACAAAATGTGCATGTTGGAGTACCAGACACAGATTAGGAGGCAAAATGTAAATACACCCTGTGTTTTCTGGAAAGAGGATGTAAAACTCCTTTGCATTGACATTTATGGAATGGCTAGTGCAGTTAGAGAGATGACTCAGCAGTTAAGTGTGGCAGGATCAGGCACTATTTACTGACAGCTTCTGCAGATGACCTAGGTTCAGTTCCCAGTAACCACAAGTAGTTCACTATCATCTATAACTCCAATTCCAGGGAATTTTTAAAAATTAAGTTTTTAAATTAGATTAAATTTTTAAAAATTAAAGACTGACTTGGTAAAGAAACTACTTAAAATCCATCAAGTGAAAACACAATTCTAACAAGCCGGTTTTTCACAAAGCCTTTGTGGCACATCCTAATCTTCCCATTTGTACAGAAAGATTTCTCTTGTCTCAGGAAGATACAGTTGAAACTGGAGCAATGACTTAGCCACTACCAGTGTTTGTTACTCTTGTAGAATATGTGAGCTTGATTCCCACCACCCACATTAGGAAACTAACAACTGCCTATAACTCCAGCTTCAAGAGTCCCTGCCTCTGCCTACCACAGTAGCATACACATACAAACATACCTACAATTAATGAAAGCTAAAAATGAATCTTTAAGAAAAGGAGAACTGTTATCAAGGATTAAAAAAGAAGAAACAAAGGAAGCAAGTACTGAATGAGTAATAGTCACTGAAAAAATTATGTCTACCAGAAAAATATTAAATAATTTATTTCCAATATTTTCCATCCTCTAAGTATATTTTTAAACAGCTTGCTCTTTAAGGAACAAATTCATTACTTTACCATTACTCTCATCTGAGATTAAGAGTGCTTTTTACCCCAATTGTATGGTCCATTTTCATGCATATTTTTAAAAGTCTTATTATTGCTAAATGTTGTCCTTAAATTTATCTCTTCTTTTCTTAGTTCTTTAATGTATTTGGTTTGCATGACTCTGAAATGAAAAATGAGGAACTGAGCAGACCATAGACATCTCCAGAGGATGTTGGTGTTTTCTTGAATCATCACTATACAATACACTGACTAGGTTGTCATGTTGTTTATTTTTTTGTGAAGCATATGCAGAGAACATTACCTGTCTAAATGTTATTGTGAGGTTGCTGTAAATTGTAACTGGTACTATGCCCTAGAAAAGCACCAAAGTTACCCTAAAGGATATGTTTACAAAATTTTTTCCACTATCTACTGAAAACCATATGCAACCAGACTTCTACATCCACTGCTCCTCTGTCTGTAGAGTGAATCAAACATCAATTAAATTTTCCAAGGCAAAAAATAATACCTTAAATTTCTGTAAACTGTCTCTTTCCTTGTTATCAAACCTTATGTAGTAAAGTATAAGCACCAATCATATGACATTTACTTGTTTTGTGTAAATGATTATAAATAAGCATGACAGTTTTCTATCAAAAGAGGCCCCAATACCCTGAAGGTACCAAGAGATATGCATCTGACTTGTTCACCAAAATCTTCAATGATTGTATCAGTGCTAAAGAAAAAAACCATATACATACACAAAACACACACACATACACACACACACACACACACACACACACACACACACACATACACAAAACCATTTAGGTAGAGCCTGATGTACAAAATAAGGTCATAGATTGTTTCTATGTATTTAGACTTAAAGCTTTAACTGTCAACTCTTCTAGTCACTTTTTTCCTCTGCTTAGAAACACTAAAATAAGGCATCCAGGGGTCTATGAAAGCTTATTCTCTAAAGAGCTTTAGCCAAGAAAAATCATCTTATCTTGCCCAAGTTTCTGTGTAGCTCTCTAAATAGAGAACTCAGTGAGAAACAAATAGCTAATCTCTCTCTTGAGTTTTATAGACTGAAATGCCTAGTCACAGAAGATGATTCTGTTGGTCTCAGGGAATTTCTGGCAACCTGGATGATTAGTTATAGCCTTCCATATTCTGGAAGAATTAATCTGAAAAAAATTTTTTCCGTCCCAATGCTATATAATACTAAAACACTTCAGAAGCAACACTGTGCCATATAAGGTCAATGGACCTTTAAATAAAGATATTAAAGCTAATGAAACTCACTCAGAAGCCAGATAACTCATCTCTCACCTCTAGGACCCCATAAACACAGGCAAATTATGTCTTAATAAAATGACAAAATATGACAGATTCTATGTACTATTTTGAAACAGTGCCAAAGTTCTGCCTACTCATGTCTCCTATACTATGTCTTTGACACCTCATTATTCTTACCATTCTCTTTCAGTAAAAACATAAAGCATCCACAGGAGTGGCCAGGAAAGAGAGCAGCTAATATCTCTGAAAGATAAAGTTGAGTCATAATAACTATTATGTATAATTTCATGTTAAATAAAGAAATGCGGTCATTTATTTAGTACTTTTTATCAAGGCCATTCCCTATGACCTTTTCCAGGTCATTCAGTGTGTTAAGAAATAAGAAGATTAAGAATGCACTTCAAAGACTTCTATCATCCTCTGGAATAGGTAAGGCATACTCTAATGTCACTGCAAGTCTAATTAGCCTCGTTAGGAAGGGCATCTCCAAAGGAGTATAAGACTCACTCTATACAATGCTTCCCTTTGCTCATTAAGCCTGACATTTCAATGCTTTATTGCAAACTAAAAATCATAATAGTATTGAACTGATGGCAAGAAAATTTTGAAATGCACAGAACATCCTCTGGAAAAAAAAAGGAAAAGAAAGAAAAAGAAATAATAGAGTTGGTGATGTGTTACTTGCAACAAATGCCACTATATATGAGAGTCACAAGGCATCAGAAATGCTTGAGACAGTTTCCAAATCTCTCAGGCAGTTGTTCAAATACTAGCTATTAAATTCCCATGAACTATGACAATTCGTGGTGACCTTTAACCATAAAACCAAGTACACTCATTTGCTCTACCTTTATTCCAATTTTCCAACCTTTATAGTCTAAGACACTTAAATTTATACATTTCTAAAATTAAATTAGACATCAGCTCTAGTTACAGACACAATGGTATACAGAACAATACTGACAGGCATTGAAAAAGAATAGAGTTACAATATGGGAGATATGGGTGGACTATTTGTTTAGCTAAACCATCAGAATTATCTTTCCTTATGATTCAAGTTTTAGATTAATCTATTACTGGAAATTGAAGAAAGGTGGCAATCATATGCATACCACTATTTTTCTCATATTAGAACTTATTTGTGTTGCTGATAGAGGTTTAAACAAGGTCTATTTTTTCATAAAGATGATGACCTGATATAAACAATATTACAATGGGAATTTTACTGTGGAATGTGTGGCAGGGTCCCCATGGAGATGATCATAATCTCTTGTCATGATAGTGCATTCTGACAAACACTCACGAGCATTAGAGATGCTTTATTTCCTCTGTGTTGTTTGGGAACTGAGTGAACCAATATAAAATGCTCATTTATTTGTAAATGAAACCTAGGTAGAATATGCTTAGAAGTATATTCTTATTTTACATATTTTCTTTGAGAAATAATAGACATAGATCTACCTAAGCAAGTTATCAGGGCCAAACAATTCTCTTTTAGTACTTATATACCAAAAGCACATTGGTATACTAAGGCACATGTAATTTTAATTCTCTAAATAGTTACACAAAATTAATTTTAATTAGGGAGATATCTACAAATGACAAGACAGATCAAACACTGTAGAACATTCTTCTAAAATAAACAGTTTTCCTTCACCATTTATGATTTTTTATTTCAAAGTCTTTTGGTTTAATCTTGAATGTAAATACTGCCTGAAATTTAAAATGTAGCTGTTATAAAGTGACTCTTGTATCCTTTTCAAATGTATTACATCATTTCTTTCCAAGATAATAATAGCATGCAATATAAAATCAAATACTACACGGCACTTACTCAAATTCATGTTATCTTTAGTAAGAAAGCATTTGAAAATTTTAATCACAAAAGTATATTGATATAAATATATGAGGAGTATGCTACTCTGTAATTAAGTTAGCAGGGGGAAAACATTTTCCATGTTTCTGTGAATGAAGACTGAAGATGTTGCCTAACTGGGTGGTTCTGGTTCCGGATGTTTTGAAAGTGAAATCAAACTGTCATCTGGGGCTGTGTTCTCATTAGACTGGATGAGGGAGGAGCTCACTGTCAAGGAGGTTATGTGACAGCTGGCAAGCCTTTGAAAACCTGAATCCAAGCTCACTCACCTGGACCTCTCCATCGGTCAGCCTCAAAACACAGCAACTTGTGTTTTCTTTACAATAAATGACCCGAGAAGGAGCTAAACTCAGAATGGAAGCCAGAGGGTTTTTTTTTTTTAACTCTCTTCTTCTTAGTGACATTCCATAACCTTTTCCACCTTCTCTCTGTGGAAACAAAGTTCAGTTCACCCTTCAGGCAGGAGATAACACAAGCAAGAACATGAAAGTCAGATGACCAGGGCAGTGTGCTTTCACACCCATGTGTTAAGACTGTTGTAGAAATTCAACTTGATGTGGACATTTTGCTCAATCAATCCTGTCTTTATACTTGATATTCAGTTCAAATAGTCTAGGTCAACATGGATTCTAGCTATATTCAATTGTTTCTGTGTGCTTAACTGAATGTTACCATAAGCAGATAAGTATATACGCGGCCTTGTACCTCTGTGTAGACGTTGGTTGATTTTGTCATTTTCAAACAATCTAAACGTGGGAAGAGAGTCTCAATAAGGTTACCACTATTGGGTAAGCATGTAGGCATGTCTCTGAGAAATTGTCTTAGTTGTTAATTGTTTGGGGAAAGCCAGCCCATTGTGAGTAGCATCACACCCAATCTGTGTTTGGGTCCTAGATTGTATAAAAGGAGAGAATGGAAGCCACATGTGAGCATGCATGCATTTATTGTTTAGAGGCTCTTGCTTGTGAATGTAAATAGCTGTTTTAAGTTCTAGAATGTACTGTAACCTGAAATTGTGTTTTTTTTCCCCTTACATTGATCTTATAAGAATATGTGTGTGTGTGTGTGTGTGTGTGTGTGTGTGTGTGTGTGTGTGTGTGTATAAAAAACAAGAAATGAAACAACAACCACTATACTAATTTAGTAGAGGTTGAAATGTGGATTTTACAGGCATATAGCCAGAGGGAAATTTGACTCAGGATGAATCTGTGTTGAGTCTTACCCATTCTATTTTAGATAAGACATTAGACTTTTAAATTTATGCTAAAATAAATTAAAACATTGTGATCTATTACGACTGAATTAATGGGACATGAAGCCAAGATCTAGGGACACAGCAAATTTGATTTTAACATTTGCTTCCTCCTAAATTATTGCTAAAATTTCACTACCATTTTGGTCATTTTAGCAGGTAGGCTTTTTTAAAACAATTTAGGCACTGAGTTTGAATTCTTATGAATGAATTAATATCACTATTATTAGATGAATTATCCTCCTATTACTAACTGTTTTAGCTACTTTGTCTGTTATAACTAAAAAGAACCTATGGATAGAAGCTTTACTTTGGAGAAGGAAAAGGGGAAAGCTTGTATTAAAGTCAACTGGGTAAAAGAGGAAGTTATAACTTTTCAGTTATAAAGACATTTAATGGGTAACAAATGGAAATAGCTTCAAACCACCCACCACATACTATCTCAAAATGTCTCCATATTTCATTTATTTTAGGGTTCTTTTCAGTAGGCATGCTTGAATGAATATCATCAATTTGGTGAGTGAAAAGTTTGATAACACCAATTTCTATATCACCAAGATACATCCACAGTTTTGCTTTGGGCTTATAATTAAATGAACCACAAAACTCTCATTTATTAAAATTCATTGCATAGTTTCAGCAGAAAATGTATTCATGCTCAAAGGCAGCAAGGAGCTATTATAAATGTTATTGAACTGAAATTTGTATTATTTTTACCCCCAAAAAAACAGTAGGTGTAAGTAAAATCTATATTTTCTTCACTATATTATAAGTTATATCTTAGGGGACCAACTTAATAATAAAGTTAATGGAAAATATTTTTGTTAGTGTGTGGTAATAAAATATGAATAACATTTTTAAATGTAGTTTTACATCAGAATGACTGCAATACATGTGAGCATACACTAGCCTTCGATTCTAATTATTATAGCTATTATTCTTTTCAGTAGTCCCACCTCTTTGAATTGGTTCATTTATTCTACTTAATTATTTGTCATTATTTCCTAGTACACATCACTCTCTCAGTTCATCCCTCCAGCGTTGTAACTTCTACTGTGCCAACCACTGCAGCTGCTTTCTATAAAGAGGACTAAGGTTTCCAGTTTCTGTTTGAAGACGACCTCCCATCCACATGTGAATATATTCTCTTAGAGCAACTTTTTATAATTTTAAAAGATACTGATAATGGAGGTTAGTGAAATTATGCTTGATCACTCCATGTTCAAAGTTAGAATATAAAAAGAAAATATGTATGCTCCTCTCACAATCGACACAGTTTTGGCAATCAGAGATTACCATGTCTGTGACAGTCTCTTGGGATGCTATATTACCCTTAATCTGATTTTTCCCCTCTGCCTTTTGCGTATTTATATATTGACCCATTTTTTTCACTCCAGAAATGGGAATACACACTACTTTTTTCCCATTGAGGCATTTATGTTTATTTCTTCTTGTTAACAGAAAGAAAAAAAAAAACCTGTTGTGTTCTGTTGATAATAAGCCCAAGGTGAAGGAGTCAAAGTATTTACCAGAAAACATTAATTAAAAAGTTCTAATAAAGAGTATGCTCCATAAAAGTGGAGCTGGACAGATGGGTCAACAGTTTCTACTCTTTCAGAGGACCTGGGTTCAATTCCCAGCATTCACACATGACAGTTCACAAACTTTGTCAGAGGATCTGATGCCTATTCTGACCTCCATGGACAGCAGATACACTCATGGTACAGATACATATATACAGACAAACACTTACACCTAAAACAAAAACATCTTTTAAAGAATGTAAACTTTAAAAGAGGTAGAAACAACATAAGAAATTCTCAGAGGAAGAAGAACTCCTCTAAGGGAGACCCAGGTTATTTTACATCAGTTCAAAAATATTACCTGGCCTTGTCACCTAGACCATTTGTACAAGGTCATATTGATGATAAAAGGGATAGAAACAGAATAGGAAGGAAAGGACCCCAAAGTAGCAGTTCAAAGAATGTTCTTGCTGGTACCAGGACCAACAAAAGAGAGTTCTCATTCTCTTATTACCTCTTACCCTTCATCTACATGTGAAGATGTGACTAAAACTAAGGAGAGGGATGTAAGAATCTCCTGGTTGGGCCACCTGGATGGATCTGCTCATATCTCCTCTAGTACTGCACTTAGTTTCTGGCATGTTATTGTTAAAGCCCCCAGACTAGCACCTCTAAGGTATCCAGCTCCCAAGGTCACATCCCTGCTATAGAACTTTTTCCTCTCTTCTCTTCTTGGTATAGCTTCCAAACATAAAGCTATAATATCTTCTCCTTAAAATTCAAAATTCACAAGACTAGAGCCTGAAGGCTCCAGAGACTTTGCAGGCTATTGAATTTTGCAGGATACTAACTGAGAGCTAAGATCATAAAAAGCAGGAGGTAAAGACCCTAACCAACTCAATGATATTTCACATTTCCTGCGCCGATATCTGAGTAGATGGAGGTGGATATCTTATTATTACATCAGACAATACATTGCATAACACCATTTGTCTATCCTGAGAATGGCCTTTGGAGGTCACTAGGAATTAGACACTAATAGTTTGTGGGAGGCATAATGGGTTATTGGGTCAGGCTCCAAGCAGTTAAGGTCTGGTTGTTAGAGAGTAAGAGATACTGCTTATTGTCCTTAGCTTTTAATTTAGAGTGCTTTTTTTTTCTCTACAAGAGACAAAAATTATATATTGTTTTAAAGGGCTGCATGTTGCTTATACAACTCTCCTGTAATCTATCAGGGACCCACTTTGCTTCATTTTTAACTTTTCATTCAGCACAGAAATAACAATAATGTACATTTTTATAAAATTTTTCTATGATACCTTTTTCTAGATGATTAATTTCTCAAGGCAAGACTGATAGAATGGGTTTTTCTAGGTCACTTGTTAAATAGTAGACAGTTAGATGGTCAGTGAGAATGGGTTCCTCCTTCATAATCAGCAGCCTGTAAAACCAAAATATGAAACTTCATGATTTGAGTCATTATATGACTTTAGAGGTTGTATTGTCCAGTATCTCCATCACATGAACTGGCGGCTAAAATTGGAGAAGACAGTTTTATTCAAAGCCAAGCCTATAACAATATGTTAAAGACTTCTCAAAAACAAATTAGTTAACTAAAGGAAGAAAAGAATGAGGGAAACTGAAAAGGGTATAGAGAATGAAAAATAAGGGTTGAGAGAGGGAGAGAGGAAGAGAGGGCAGTTCCCAATTTCTTTAAAAGGGAAAGTTATCATATCTCATGGGATTATGAACAGAATACTTCCATGCTTAGCATAGTTCATTGGCCCCAGACATGTTCTCCACCAGCAGACTTTTCAGCAGAAGTGGCTTGCTTGTGCTGTATTTCCTTGAAAATTAGTTTCAGGATTAGAGAAATAGATAAGCAGTTAACAGTAATTTCTGTTCTTCCAGAAGACCAAGAACTTGATCCCAAGAACTCATGTCTGGCAGTTTACAACTATTTGTAACTCTGGCTCCAGGAGAGCAGAGCTGGTGCCTTCCTTTGGCTTGTATGGGCACCCACATTCAAAAGACTAGCCTCAGAGAGACACATGCATAAAAACAGTAAAGCTTAAAAAAATGAAAGTCAACTTCATCTCTGTCTTAGACATTGCTCTATAGCTGTGAAGAGATTCCATGACTACGGCAACTCTTAGAAAAGAAAGCATTTATGTAGGGCTTGGTTTCAGTTTCTGTCATTATTGTCATGACAGAGAACATGGTGACATGCAGACAGACATGGTTCTGGAGAAGTTGAGAATTCTACATGGATCCCCAGGCAGCAAGAAAAGACAGACACTAGGCCTGGTTTGGGCTTCTGAAACCCAAAGCCCACACCCCTAGTTTCACACTTCCTCTGACAAGACCACACCTCCTAATCTGTCTCAAGTGGCCAAGAAGCACCACTTCCTAAAGACAACTCATTTAAATATATTATATTATAGAGATCATCCCTATTGAAATCAGCATAAGCCCCAACATCTTTGCTCCTGTTAACAGACTAAATGAAATGGCAAGAAATAGTGACTGGTAAAGAAAAAGGGACATATGACAACTCTCTTCCTTCAGGTCTCGAAAACCATGTAAAAGGGAGAAGAAAAACATCACAATTACCTCTCCTTTAAATTTAAGATA
This sequence comes from Sigmodon hispidus, assembly GCA_004025045.1. NCBI lineage: Eukaryota > Metazoa > Chordata > Mammalia > Rodentia > Cricetidae > Sigmodon > Sigmodon hispidus. Next base: position 53,942 of record PVIH01012364.1, on the reverse strand, counting down.
TTATGTGTTAGAATAGCTACAGACTAGACAAAGGGGAAGAAGATGGAGGTGCAGAAATTTTGTTGATGTATTTCAAAGAAAAGATATTTCTTCCTGGTAAGGCTTGGCTATTTTTATGAGTTCATTTTTATCCTATCATCTATCATCTCTTAAAAGTGTTCTGTTACATGAATAATGGTCAAAAGAATGTGACCTGAGTTGTATCTCTCACCCTGAATAGAAACATGACATTCTGAACTTCTGAAGTGGCCATGAGGTCACAAGATTGCTATCTAGAAGAAGACTTTAATATCATTCTTCTGTGAAAGTCAATTCAAATGGACCTCAGCAGGAAAACGCCTCTCAGGAAAGCTATTTATTCCAGAGACTTTAGCAATAGTTAAACCTGCTTTAAAATGTACATAATCACAGTGGTCTTTCTAGTTGTGAGGTACTCAGACTCCACAATAGTGAATACGCTTGTAATGGTTCTTCTGACTAGCACCTACTCTCACCCTGGAGGATGTTCCACACTACCTTGTAATAACTCCACCTGTCTGCCTTCTACATCACATGAATATAGAAACAGATGACCTCTTCTACAATGTCAGAAAAGTAATTAACATTAAACTGACAAACTTCAGTGGTTTCACTGGCAGCCATTTGTCAGATATTTCCTTTCCTTGGTAGCCCTGGCTATCCACCAGTATCTACTTTCAAACTACACATCAGGACATAAGTCTATGTCTATATGCATATCTATATAGAAAGGCTGAATAGAATGGCTACTAAGGGTTAAGAGGTTGCAGAAGTTCAAGAAGCTGCAAAGTACAGAAAAGAAAGTAAACTAATAGAAATTTAGAGACATATGTGGGAAGTGAGGTAACCAGCCAACCAGAGCCCTCTTTGGGAGAAGCAGCTGGTACTGTAAGAAACAAGATCAGAGTTGAACTGTGGAGCTGAGTACAGTTACAGAGGTGAAAAAGGAAACATGATCTATACAACTGAATGATGGGCATACGCTTAATAGATCCAAAGAGATAATCAGTGGCATGAGCAGATTGCGGTCCAAGGAGGCTGTATCAGCAGCAAGGACTGAGCTGAGACTAAATTTCTTTTTTTATCAAGAAAAACAGTAAATTTAATTTAAAATGCTGATAAGTTAACAATAACTATAAAGAAAATAAAAATCATAAGCATGACTTATCAAGGGTGATAATGCAAATAATTTGCTACACATAAAACTATTTTGTGTTCAGCTTTCCCTCTGGATTTTTTTTTCTATCCCTGTATATCCCCATTCAAGATCCCTTCCCCCTCCCGCCACATCAGGTCATTTTTTCTTCTCCACAACACCCCATCCCCTCCCTGGGCAGGCTGCAGACAATCCCATGGTCCCACTGATCCATAGAGAATTTAGAATTATTTGCCCATCAGTCCTTGGATCGCATCCAACATAAATGTTCACCATCAGTCCATTCTTTATGTGGTCCAGATGAGGGAGTGTTGTGGGATTATGGTATGTATTATTCGTCTCTCCTACTGGTTTAATAAAAAGCTGATTGGCCAGAGGCAGATAGAAAGTATAGGCAGGGCTAACAGACTAAGAAAACTCTGAGAACATCTCAGAACAGAGCAGAATGCCAGGAGATGCACAAGAAAGAAGTTAGAAAAAAGTACCAAGCCACATGACTAAACAAGACAAGAATCATGGGTTGAGTTAAGATGAAGGAGTTAGCAAGTTATATGCCTGAGCCCTAGATCAATCAGCATAAAATTAATGTAAGCATCTATGTGTTTCTGTCTGACTGTCAGACTGCCAGTCAAACCTCTGTTCTAGGCCTGAAAGTCCAGGCTAGAAACCTAATACAACAAGGGAGTTATAGCCTTTCCTTGTTCTTGTAATGTCACCAGCAAGTTCACAGGTCTGATTTTTCTGAAACGATTTTAAAGCCCCTATGTGCCTTGGCAGTCCCAACTCACCCTGGTAAATTATTAGGTGTCACCCTTTTTGACCTGAGAAATAAGCAATTTATCAATTTGTGCCATGTGAGGCACATGATATCAGAGGCATTCACTGTCTACTCAGGTGCAGAGTCTTGCTCCTTCTTTAAAACATAATCAAAATCTGCTTAGAAAATGAATTCTTTCTGGGCAAGCCACAGTCTGAAGACATACATTGTTTGAATAGTATGAAATAACTTTATGACAGGGCACAGCCGGATCTCAACACTAGGATCTATGATCATCAACTCTGAATTTTTTTGACAGTGATCACAAGACCAGAAAGCAGTGGGTAGATCAGGGTGAGATCCTAGTGAGAACTTTTGGATTGTATTTTTATAGACAGCAATGTGGATGAGCTTAATTTTGGGAACTTGATGCCATTTGAAGCCAGTGGTTTTCTGGGTTTGCTTCCTTCCCTCAAGAAGAAAGGAAAAACATGGACAAATAGTCCATATGTTAGGGAAGGGAAGGTAGAACTAAAGCTTAGGAGTGATTCTAAAAGAATACCACCCTGCCTTCCTGCTCAGTGGGCTTTTATGATTCTGATGGCAGGAACTGAATAGGCCCTGGAGAAAAATATAGTGAGATTGGTTATTTCTTTTTATGTTTAATTCACCTTTATTCTGATGTGTCCTCCTTATTACCTAGTCTCTCTGAGACTGTGGCTTGTAGCCTGGTTATCCTTTCCTTTAGATCTACTATCCACTAATGGGTGATTACATATCATGTTTGTCTTTCTAGGTCTGTATTACCTCACTCAGAATGAAATTTTCTAGTTCCATACATTTGCCTGTGAATTTCATGATGTCATTGGTTGTTTTGCTGCTGAGTAATACTCTGCTGTATAAATATACCACATTGTCTTTATTAATTCTTTGATTGAGAAGCATCTAGGTTATTTCAAAGTTTTGGCTAGTACTAATAAAGCTGCTATGAATATAGCTGAGCAAATTTCTTTGTGGTATGATTGAGCAGCCTTTGGGTATATGCCCAAGAGCAATATATATGGGTCCAGTTCTCTGCTAAGATTACAGATGTGCACCACCATCCTTGCCTATTTATGTGAATTCTGGGCATCTGAACCCCTGTCCTCATTGGCCAATAAGCCTTGCAAAAACTTTAGCCTGGGCACAGCTATTATTTTTTTCTTCAACTTCAGGTCACACCAAAAATAACTAAAAATTGACCACATTTTTTTCTTTTTTCCTATAACAATAAGTTTCACTTGGTTTTCTCGGGATTTGCTCAGGGTAGTTCTGGAGATATATGACTTTGTACTGACAAACAATTTGTGTGTGGGTGAGCACACATATACATGAATGCATGCATGTGTGTGTGCGCGCACGTGCGCTTAACACTGACACAAAGAAATAATACCTTGCCTTTGTCACCAGAATATTCCTTGTTTTAGTAAAGCTCTTTCCTGCAGGTGTAACATAGCATTGCCATTATGGAGCAGAGATAACTTAGCAAATAGTGATGGCAATGGAATAAGAACCTGAGTGACAGTTATGGTCAATGGTAATGGCAATAAGGTATTACCACTCACTACTAGGAGAGAAGGTTATAGGACCCTCATTGAGATTGCAGCCTTTACTCTCTTCTGCCCCCTAGGCTACTGTGATTTTGAGAGATGCTGCACTAATACAAGAGGTGGGAGGTTAACTAGAGGGGAACTCCATGATGCAAGCTTCATGCAATTTTTCAAATAATGATTTGTCTTTGAGTGGCTTAGGTATTAGGGTAATTGTAGCCTCATAAATGTTTGCCTTTTCAATGATGCAACTGTTATGAGTCTTCTCCAGGCCCGTAAGTAATCCCTTAGTCATGTTTCTATGACTAAGTTCATTTGATCACCAAGTTCGGCTTGGGTGGAGCCCTTGTCTGTCTTTCATCAGTAGCCTATCTGGGCTGAATAAATATTTATTCATATGTCTCCAAGAAAAGCTATGCAATAAACCTCTTATTGGTTTTCTGTATTCAAATGTACAGGAAAATTCATCATACTCTGTATAAGTACACTGAAATAATAGGATCCTGAGGCAGCAAGACTAGCAATAAAACACACAGCCCTACCACTGTTCTCTTACGGCTTTGTTCTTTGTAAAACAAGGGATATGAAATAGACAAGCTCAAGGTTCCTTTATTGTTCTAGAATTCTCCACTATAATTCTCATCAATCAAGACAGCACCATGTTATTTAAAATTTTTCTGGTTCAGCTCAGATTCTGTAAAACTATAAATCATTTTGAATACGCAATGTGTAAACATGAGTACAGCAGTTTTGATAAGCCCTGTGCTGTAGCAACTCTGAGAAGATGGTCCTAGGCAGCATTCTGTAGTGTGGGATATGACCCCTTGCTTAGCTGCCAATGAATAGGCTGCCTTCCTGTGACCAAACATGGTTCTGCCTCTGTATCATGAATGCATAAGGACTGCAGTTTTCTTTTACCTGTTCACCATGTCATTTGCTCTTTGTACTTTTCCGTCACTATAATCATTGGCTACCTTGTGGACAGTAGATTAGAACATCAGAGAGGCTGATTGGCATTTTACTTAATCTTACAGTGATATTCTTTTTTCCTATTATATTAACTAGTTTTTCTCTAAATATCTAAATAATTTTAAGTGACCAAAATTTCTTCTAAAAGCCCTAAAAGATTGTAATATATTTTTATTTTATTTCTTTGCCCCCCCATTTAAATAATATTTTTAATTTTATGAGAACTTTGTGTATTTATTAAAGCAGATTCAGTAGCTAACCCTCACAACTTGTTTCCTTAGGAATTGCTCTAATGAACTACAACCATGAACACTGTATCTTTCAGTATCTATATCTATATATACTATATATATCTATATATTCAGTATCTGTATCTATAATACTCAACCTGAGTGTAGCCTAGCGTGTGATCCAAGGACAGAAAGCAAGTGGAAACAGAAGAAAAGGACAGAGAGAACATCCCTCCAGAACAGTGGTTCTCAACCTGTGGGTTACAATAATGTATTTGACCCCTTTGGGAGTCAAATTACCTTTTCATGAGGGTCACCTAAGACCATTGGAAAATACAGATATTTATATAATAATTCCTAACAGTAGCAAAATTGCAGTTATGAAGTAGCAACAAAATAATTTTATAGTTAGGGGTTCCCACAACATGAGTGTGATGATATATTGTTTATAATCTAATAAAGATTGCCTAAAGATCAGAGGACAGAGCCAGAGATAGCCATAGAGGTCAGAAGTGGTTACACACACCCTTAATCTTAGCACCCAGGAGTCTGTGAGTTCAAGGCCAGCCTGAACTACAGGAGATAATCCAGTTCAAAAAAATATGACATGAGAAGAGGAAATAAATGTTAATATTCGTCAAAACATCTCCATAGAAATCTTCCACTGTTTAAGTAAGGATACTTCCTTCCTTTTCTGTGCTGTTGTATGCAGAGAACCTGTAACTCAAGTATAGAGCAGGGCAGCCTATGTCTCTCGATAGTTGCCTTGCTTGCATGGGTTTGGAATTCCAAAGTTCTCGCTGACTTCAAGACTCCTTATAAGGTATGTCTGCCAAATCAACCGAAGTAGCAAAGGAAAATCTGTGGAGCTTTAGAAGTAAAAGCAAATGACTATCAAAATCATTGGAGGAAAACAATTGCCTTTGCTCCTTGTGTCTTACTTAACTTATTGCATTTTATTTACTATTTCATGTCACTGGAAGTACAAGGGAGTTAAAATCTTAAATTATAAACGATTTTGCCTTTCATTTCTCAGTTATGCAATTCAAACAGTCTGAAATTGCATATAATTCATGCTGTGTAACTTATACATGACAAATATTTTACCATTAACCAAACAGTGAAAACACTACACAAAAATACTGAAATGTTTAATTCTGCTTTTCAGGAAGTACATATGCCACCAACACTCTGCCAATAGCATTGTAAGTAAGAAAGCACTAAAAGAAAATGAACTGTGTCACTCACAGACTCAAAAGAGACAGAGAGTAACTGTCCTCACATTGTTCCCATTTAGTTTACCAATGTATTCTCTCCAAATCTCCAAAGAATCATAAATAAAACATAGTCTAACTACACCCATTGTTCTAGACAGTGTCTTATCCTAATTAACTTGCTATGATAAAGCACTAATCAAACCAACTGAGGGAGGGAAGGGTTTATTTGTCTTTTATTTGCCTGTCACAATTCATCACTGAGAAAACTCAGGTCAGAAACTGAAGCAGGAACCTAGAACCATGAACATAAAGGAGCAGCTATCTTGGAGGGATGCTACTTACTGCCTCCCTCTCTATGATCTCCCTGTGACAGCTTCCTGTATAGCCGGGCCTACCCTCAATGATGGCACCTTCCACATAAGGCTTGGACCTCCCACATCAATCACTAGTCAGGACAGTACCCACAGACATGTTCACAGGTTGATCTGATGAAGGTAATTCTTTCATTGAGGTTACCTTTCTACAGGTGTGCAAGTGGACAATCAAAGCTAGCCATCACAGTATCTTTACTGAAAAAAAAAAATAAACCACCAACAAAGCTCCTTTGTCATGGACTTGTATTTTGATCTTGGTTCACATAATACTTTCAATAACCATCATGAAGAAGCATCCAAAGCAGTTCACATTCCTCTAGGTCAAGCAGTAGTTCAAATTCATGGTTTGACTTCAAAGAATTGCTGAGTGCCCTGCTCCTTGGTCACAATAAACCCAAAGACCCTGGCTTCTCACAGAGCATCATTTTAGAATGTTATTTAGGATTTAGCCGAGAGCTTTGGAAATAACCAGTAGAATGGGCTACTTTAGAAATCTGATTGGTTAATGGTTGCAATAATTAATTCAAAGATAATGAAGGGGTTACTCCTTTGTACGCTGAGGAGTAGTTGTGTTTGGATTGTGCTTTGGTTCTGGCTCAATTTTCAAATTATCAAACACACATACACACACACACATACACACTACAACAAAAAAACAAAACAAACTTCACATTTTGAGTGGATCTTAGCAGAAAACAAATAAACAAAACAAAATTTGCTTTGCTGTATCAGTATCCAACCATTCTCTGAAAGATTTCCTGATGATTAAACTCAGACTAGCAATGTATACAATAAACACATTTTCCTCAAACAAAGCTCTCTGTTATTTCCTATTTAAAATTCTCAAAGACATCAGTCACAACACAGGCATATTGTATAGTGAGTGAAAGTTCACGGAAAGAAGCCCATTTTCAAACTGAAACCTTCTGCAAGGCTGATTGAAACTAGTGAGAACTTCAACAACTGTGAAGACTTTGGAATATTGCAGGCCAGGAACCTAATTAGAACTCATGCTGGGCTGGTTTTAGCCATCTAAATAGTCATTGTTTGCCCAGCTCTGTATCAGATTTAACATTTTGAGAATAGCAGACAAAACCTTTTGAATGGTATTAACTTATCAAAACCATAGTTTTCAACAATAAAAAGACAGGCCAACAATTGAGGGTTTTTTCACATTGCTGTAACAACCTACTTAATGCTTCTACCAATGTGTTTTAAAAACACCTTGGTTTATAACTGACATTGGTTTTTGGGTTTTTGGTTCTTTTTTTTTTAACCATGAACACGTCAAAAACTGCTTCTACATTGGAACATGGAATCTGGGGTAAACTAAATTGGTGTTCCTCGGCCATGGCCACTCATATTTGGCTGAAAAACAATTTCTCTTTCCCTCTGACATAACAGCTATATCTTTGGGGCCCATAATAGTCATTAAAATTATCTCCATCTTCTATTTGTTATGAAAGCCTTTTGATATGTAATTTCAAAAAAAGGGGAGAATAACTAATAAAACTACTTATGTGAATGATTCTATTGTTAGAAGTCTTAAAGAAAATGAGAAGAACAGGAAACTTGCTATTGAAGATGCAAATACAAAGGGGTAGGGGTTCTGTCTTTTCTTTCCTTCATTATTTCCGAATCTACTCCTCCCTACAAATGTCCTACAAATGTAAAGGATATTCTTTTTTTTTTGTAAAGGATATTCTAAAAGCTTAAAACTTTTACTATATAAAATAAAATGCTTTCGAGAAACAAATAGGAAATTTAATCTTATGTGCTGCACAGATCACAGCAGGCATTAACTAAAACAATTTACTTCCATTCAAGTCTTTAATTTCCCATAGGCCAAAGGTGTCTACACAGATGAACATAGATTATTACTAATATACATACAAAGGAGGAAAATGTAAATATTGTGTTCCTTTAGAATATGACCCAACCAAATTACAGATGACTTCCCATGCAACTTCACAGAATTTAAATTATAACAAAGATATCCCCCAAAATAAACTATTCAGATAAACCAAAATGATATGTATGAATTTCTGTTGCATTTCATTTAGACAACTGAAGACATTTATTTTTATGAATTCTTTTTATTATTATTACTATGAATAAAGTCATATTTTTTCTCCCCTTGTTCAGACTCACTTTCCCCTCCCTCCCCTCCCAGTCACTCACTCTTCTCTCCTTCAGTTTATCTCCTCCACAGCAAGGGCAGGAGGTCTCAAGATCCCAAAGTGGCTTAGTTCAGCATCTACTCCAGGCAGATCTGCTTTTCTCACCCCAACATCAAGACTGAGTTAGGTGTTCCTCTGGAAGGAATGGGCTCCAAGGTGCTGGTCCAAGGTGATTCAGATCTCATGCTGTTCAGTGGTTGTGGTTTGCAGCTTGGACATACTTAGATTTTTGTTTGGAGTCCACTAATGAGTGAGTACATCCCCTGCTTATCTTTCTGGGTTTGTGATACCTCGCTCAGGAGGATATTGTCCAAATCCATCCATTTGCCTGTAAACTTTAGGATATCATTTTTTCTTACTGCGTAGATGTACCTCAGTTTGTTAATTCATTTTTCAATTGAGGGACATCTAGGTTGTTTCCAGGTTTTTGCTATTACGAATAATACTGCTATGAACATAGTTGAGCTAATGCCTTTGGAGTATGAATGTGTATCTTTAGGGTATATGCTCAGTAGTGGTATTGCTGGATCCTTGGGGAGATGAATTCTCAGTTTTCTGAGAAACCGCCATACTGCATTTCAGAGTGACTGAACAAGCTTACACTCCTACCAACAAAGGAGGAGTGTTCCCCTTGCTCTGCAACCGCTCCAGCATAGGCTGTCATCTGTGCCTTTCATCTTAGCCAATCTGACAAGTGTAAAGTGGTATCTCAAAGTTGTTTTGATTTGCATTTCTCTGATGGCTAAAGATGTCAAGCACTTTTTCAAGTGCCTTTTATGAATTCTTAATGTGTACAACCACTGTGGTAAGGCTGAAAAGTCTATAAAGAATAAAGCATACTCTGCTTATGAAAACATGTTTACACACACACATTCTTGTATACTGGAATTATAACACAATGAGTTTTCAATATAATGAAGTTTGATTTGAACAAAGTGGTGCTTAATTCTGAATGCTGTTATGAAACATTTTTTTAAAAAAAATACTGCGCTTATACTTGATGGAATTTTTGAAAGATAAAAAAGATTTCATTAGGAGTATAAGGACGTTGGGAAGGAATTTGGAATGAGAGAAAAGGAAAGTGAAGCTGCAGAGGGAGCTCCAGACAAGAACAGAAGGCTAAGAGATGCTCCAGGGAGAAAAGAAGCCATTAAATCTAAGAAGAAATATCTGCAGAATAGCAGTGTATGATGGCCTCAGTCTGTATAATGTTAAAAAAAACCACTTGATTTTACTGTACATACTAGAAATCAAAATATTCATAAAATAAACACAGCCTCTACCATGTGCATTCTTATATTTTCAAGGTCTGCCTAACTAGAGGGCAAACTTTGCTAAGGAAAACAGACATTTTGACCAGTTAGTGTGCTGTATTTAAATGCATGCAATTAGGAGCATTGCTCTGCATCACATACTTCTTACAGCACTTGTTTCCTCTATGTTATTATATTGGGGCTACATACATAAATGAATGGTACAAATTTTCCTGAAGCATTAACTAGCAGCAGAAAGTTGGTATTAATATCACTCTAAAAAGTCATTTTCATAATCTCTTATTAGGAAATTACATTTCACAAATGACAAAACTGTGGCAGAAATTAAAATAAAATGAGACCAGAGGAATGAAAACCCATGAGGGATTGCTGGGTAAATACCATTCGTGTTCTGCTGGTTTCTTGATTTTAAGCACCCACTTTTATTTATGATACATAGTAGAATACTCATTTAGAAGAGTGAGCTAGCTATAAAACTACAAATTTGGTTTTCTCATAGAATAAAGTAATTTCCCACTATTCATACATGAGAGCAATGGTCTATAATGCAGGTAAGTGTTTTTAGTAATCTAAACAGGCCTTCCTGTTCTGCTTTTCATCAGAGTAATATTTGCTTACTGAATAATATAAGATGATGGATTTTGGAAAATTAAAGAAGAGTATTCAATAAGACGTGTTAAAGAATATTTAAGTGTTCATTCTATCTTGAGCACTGTATGATGAGCATTTACATGCTATTCTTTAGCTTTTTAACCACCTAGAGGACACTAGGTCTATAAAAAATTAGCAAATGAAGAACTTACTGAAAAACATGATGTGATTTGCTTTGTGGAAAAAAATAAGGGGAACAGAAGGTGAAGTGTTTGTAACATGAAAAAAATAGACCTGGATAGAAATAGTGGTAATAGCAAAGATGCAGAGAATAGAAAATCAAAGCTCCTAAAACAAACAGAAAAAAAAGCTTGAATATTTAAATAGGCAAAATACTTAAAACTATACCTCATCAAAGATAATGGCAAAAAAGCACAGGGTAACACACTGTCATTTAATTATCTCAAGAACACAAATTGAAAACACAAACAATACTAATGTACATCTATCATGAAGACTGTAATTTTTTTAACTTTAAATGAATGATAATGCCAGGTGTTATCAAACATCAGGAGAAACTTGGACTCAATATGTAAAAGAGGATATCATCATGTGAGAACTTTAAGGAAGGTTGTGGATTTGTAAAACAGTTAAATACATACTATATTATCTGACCAGTTTAGTATAATTTATTTACCCAAGAGAAAACACATGAACTCACAAAGACATATACAGGCATGTCAATCACATCTTGGTTTTAATAGATAAAACTGTATCTAATCAAATTGTTCATCAGCAGGCAAGACACACTGGGTTTATCCTTGTAATGTTGCACAGCAATAAAAATGAACTATAGTATTGTTATACTCCAGTGTAAACAGAATTTTTGAGTGAAAGAAACTAACTTTGTGTCTGGCATTAGTTACAGTGTAAAGGACCCCAGAAAATACAAACTAACCTATAGAGTAAGGTAAAGCAGGTCCATGGGTGTCAGGATTAAGACCAGCAGAAAGAGTCAGAATTAGGAAGTGCAAAAGGACAGAGAAGTAATTAACAAATGTTGTCATTATCTGGGTTTAGTTGGTGGTTTCACAGATGTCAAACAAACTGTGATAAATATCTGAACTTTAATATGTAGCAATTATTCTTTGATAAATCTTTTTAAATATTTATGCATACCTCTATGAAAGGGTTTTTTTGCTATTATTTTAATTAATGAGAATCATTACCCACATTTTAGCAACAACTATCTATAAGTAGAAAAAAATTGTTTGGGGTTGTTTTTTGGTATTTTTGTTTATTTGTTGTTTTTATTAGTTTATTTTAATTTTCTTAATACTCCAAGACAACATTTAAATATTTAGTTAAGATTAAATGTTCTTCCTGAGGGGAATGGTGATACGTGCCTGTAGTCTCAGCTCTGGGGAGCCAGAAAGCAGAGACATGAAGAATTCAAGGCCAGTGTTGGCTACAGAAAACAAAAACCACTAAATCTTCTTCAGAAATTAAGGTTTCTTTAAAAAAAAAAAAAAAGAAAGAAAGAAAAGAAAAGAAAAGAAAAAAACGAAAAAAGTCTATCTCTACATTAACTAAAATTACAAAAGTAAAAACAAGATTAATGCCAGTATGTATACTATACTTTCTAAAAATATAACTTCTTCACAAAAAAGCTAAGTTCTGTATTTAAAAAGATAATATGCATTAAAAGCAGCCTATTACAGTTCAGGTGTCTCTTACACTAGTAGCTCTCTCCCTAATTATGTTTGTTAAGATAACCAGGGTTCGTTTGTAACACTTAGGTTATGAAAATTTATTACGCCTTTTTTTGTGCCCTTAAATTCATAGAGAAGGATTAGTGTACAGAGATAGCTGAGACAGCGCGTCCTTTCTTCAGTGAGTCACAGAGCCTACTCTTAATAACAAAATTTTAATTTAGATAAACTAGTCAACTACTCGCTATCTAGACCAGGATCTTGTGTCAGTTATTCAGAACGTTTTTGTTTGTTTGTTTGTTTGTTTGTTTGTTGTAAATGACATCTGTCTGCGTTCCCTTTTTCGAGGGCTCGGTGTGACACTCGTGCCTACCTGACAAATGACCGGTTACACAGCATCAGTGGCCAAGATCTCTTAGAACTCTGTGGAAGAGAAGGGCGGTGTGACGCAGAGGTCGTTGGGAAGGCTGCATTCTCATTTAGACCTGACGCTCAGCAGAAGACCTTGTGCTGAGCCTTCCAGGCCTCAGTTTCTCCTATTTTCAAACAAGAGGAGTCATGCTGTCCTGTTTCTGGTTCTTCTCTAAGCACATCGGCCCTTCACTGATGTCCCTGTCCCGTGTGCTACACAGATGCCCTGTCCCACAGTGTTTAGCCTCGAGGTATCTTTTAGGTCCCCCACCAGCCTCCCCTGGACGTCTGCTGACCTCAGTGTCCTCCTCCCAGGACTCTACTGAACCTGCCAGGGTGCGACAAAACTTTCATCCAGACTCCGAAGCCGCCATCAACCGCCAAATTAACATGGAGCTTTACGCATCCTACGTGTACCTGTCCATGGCCTACTACTTCTCCAGGGATGATGTGGCCTTGTACAACTTCTCCAAGTATTTCCTTCGCCAGTCCCTGGAGGAGAGGGAGCATGCAGAGAAGCTAATGAGGCTGCAGAACCAGCGTGGAGGCCGGATCTGCCTCCAGGATATCAAGAAGCCAGACCAAGATGACTGGAAGAGCGGACTGAGGGCCATGGAATGTGCTCTGCTCTTGGAAAAGAGTGTAAACCAGTCGCTGCTGGACTTGCATACCCTGGCCTCAGAAAAAGGAGATCCTCATTTGTGTGACTTTCTGGAAACCCACTACTTGCATGAGCAGGTGAAGTCTATCAAAGAATTAGGTGACCATGTGCACAACTTAATCACCATGGGGGCTCCAGCTGCTGGCCTAGCGGAATATCTTTTTGACAAGCACACCCTTGGAAGTGAGAGCAAGCACTGAGGCCAAGGCTGCCTTTCCAAATCCCCAGTGGGTCTCAAGACCTGGAGTTAGTGGTTGCCTCCTTTCTTGCCCTTAAAATTCAACTCCGTATTTACATTCTCCTTTTTGGTCTGCTCTGCCAGTGTTTTGTAGAGATAGTATGCTTAGCCCGGTGTTAACCACAGCTTTCTGCCAACACCAAAATACTAATTTTTCCCAGCCTAAAGATAGCCCAAAATACTATGGTATGAAAAGGATAGAAAAAAAAAAGCACTGAAATTAGATAAAAGATCATGCTCCTAGAATATTACCAAATGTTGTTCCTAACCATGAACCTTAGTTGAAATTCCATGATTTTCGATTCAGCAATCTGTACTGTGGTCAAGATCTTACATACAATGCTCAGTCAGGAAAATATATAATCTATAAATAACCATAAGACAGAGAAGTTGTAGAGTACTATGAAAACCATGCATGCAAATTTTTGACAACTGTTCTACTTCTCCAGTGTGCTCCAAGAAATGGCAATATATGGAGATGTCAGAGTATTTTTTTTAATGCTATCATGTCAAATTTGGTATTGACTACATCAGGTATGAGTGGTGGTGGTGGGCAGTTCAGTGGATTCACATTTTAAGGGTTCTCGGAAGTCTTATTAAACTCACACACAAAATAAACCAAAAGTGTAATTTTTTCTGTTTCAGTGTTTTCCAATCATATGATCTAAAGATAGGGTGATTTGGGTTTTATTTATCTATTTATTCATTTATAGTGTATGTATTTATTTATTTTGCCTTTAAAAATTAACTACACTATAACAGAGCAGGTTACTTTGATTTCAGATTCTCTACCAGGTTCTAACCACAGAACTATATAGTCTCCCTTTCAATATAACCCAGAAAGAAATCGCTCATAAGATGCATTTTATGGTATCTAGAATGAGAAAGAATGAATGGTTGTTTAGAAACAGTCAAAGAAGAATCCAGAATGATAGAAGCTTCCTAATGGGCAAAGAGTTGTTGTTGTTTTTAGTTTTAGTTTGTTTAGATTTGGTTTTGTCTTTTATTTTTGTTTTTTGTTTGTTGGCTGGTTGGTTGATTGGTTTTTATTTTTGGAAAGAAGGAAAAGGTGACAGGGAGATATTGGGTGAACAGATACTATAATCAACTAGAGAACTATTTAATGGCTGGGGGAAAGTCCTGGGAATAGCAGTGTGTAGATGTAAGGAACAGGGGATGGATGGCTTAAATTACTACAGGCATGGAAAAAGAAAATATCTCCCAGGGTTCCAATAACAAAATGTTCAAAACTTTGAACAATTAACAGATTAACCTGAAAACCACATGAAGGTCTGTGGTTAATTTCAGTCATCTGAAACACAGGTGACAAGAAGCTAGGGAAAACTGGAAGGGGAAAAAGTTGTATATTGACTCTTACAGGAAGGTCTTAAATCCTATAAGATAGTTCTACATCCAACTTCTTATAAGTCCGGTTCTCAGGGAGAGAAGAAAAAGTGTTGTGAGCTGTTTCATGGAAACTCATTGTTCTGTGGGATACAGGCCTCCAAGAAACCTACAGCAAAGGTCATTAGAGGAAACTCAGTATCCCAGACATTGGTGTGCCTAGGTTTCTTTCTACTATATTCTGTGGTTGGCTAAATTTCTAATGTACTCAGTGACTGGTGCATAAAAATGTGGGCTTTTAGAGCAGCAGTTAGGAGCCCTTGGACTATTAGACTCCCTTGGCCTGTATTCTGAAGAGTACAGGAGAGTATGTTCCTGTGACTACACATATTCAACTGTGTTTCCAGGGAAACACCATACATGGGATAGATGGATTTAGCTACTGTTAAATCCAACCTTGCTAAACACATTGTGATGTGGTCATAAATTCATAATGTATTTTTTAAATCAAGTTGTATTACACAGCAGGGTTACATTACATGAGTCTAAATATATAGGAAGAATATTGCATAGATACTAATATGAGTGGAATATATAACATACATAGTTTGGCTAGATTCTCTTTTAAAGTGAAATTTTAGTTCATGTTTTTAAAAATTAAGCATATGTTAGTACAACTTTACTATGGTTATCCATTATTATCATAAGTAAAAATCTATAAGATGTAGAGAAATGCAAAGAAAAGTGCTTGATCTAAGGTTAAAATTATGGGAACAGAATAGAAACAGAAATAGATGTTTGTGAGAATTCAGAGGTGACATCACTTAAATTTTGTGATTATGATTCATCTGGTGAAAAAAGTGACAAAGACAGGATATGGAAAGGATGTGTCTAAAGTCCATTATTGGAAAATGAGGGACTTAAAAATAAACAGCCCTCTCAGCAGGGGAGCTAAGTGGAGGAAGAGAATTGTGTGACAATGCCAGGTTTGCCCGGGATGATTAGGCTCCTTTTCCATTTTATTCTCAAGTAGTCTGTTTTGCTGCACAGACATCCTTAGCAAATTTCCTCTTCAGTTTTTCTAGATGAGTGTTTTTCAAACAGCACACTGTAACCCATTAGTGTGTCATGAGATTGCTTACTGGGACACTATCCACTTTCTGTGAGCAAAATAGAATTGAATGTCAGTGAAGGAAGGATATTGTCCATTGATACTTGTTTCAGGTGTATGCATGTGCATTCTCATCTATTTACATCTTTACATTTCTCATTCTGCTGTTGTCGTGAGTATTCAACAGCTGTTCTCTTGGATAATTATTTTACAGTCTCTTAGCTCCTCAAATCTCCCAAACCCCTATCTCTACTGTCAATGATAATCCTTTTACTCACTGAAAAATTAGAGGTAATTGTAGGAAATTTTCACACAGTTCCTGCACTGAATTAATTATACCCTTACATCTGTATGAATTTGTTATGCTTTCTGTTATTCTTCAATGGATGAAGCAAGCAACCCCAGCCTTTCCACAGAACCCAGGGATATGGCGGAAACCAGAGGATATAAGCCTCTGTTGAATAGATTTCCCATCTTCATTAGTTGATTCCCTTGAGACTGTAAAATGTCTTAATTTTTCTTTAACACATAATGCTACATATCCACTCCCTTGATGAAATTTCTTCAAAATTTACTTCCATTCTCTATTTCTACTTCTGCTGCTGCTCCCGCCTGATCATTCCCAAGTTCAGCTTCACATAAATTTTCTTTTTCTTGTCTAATTTACATGAGTTCTTTGTTTATAAATTCATTTTCCATCCTCTTCTTTTTCAACACTAGCAGTGCCTGAGACCGCACACTGTTACAGATCTCAGGCACCCATTCTTAACCCCTTCTTCTCTCCTGACTTTTATACATTGGACCATGCTGGTGGACTATCCTTGGATCGAGATTACTCGTATGTATTGGCATTTATTTTCTAACGATCTCACCAAGTCAAATGAGTTTAATTTGATCATAAGTCACATTAACAAATTTTTTTGAATTTCATAACAAATACCTGATACTTTTCTTCAGATGTATATTAGACATTTGATAATTGACCCATTTAAGACCACTTTCTTGAGTCCTTTGCCTTTCAAAACTTGTATATTCCCATCTTTTTCTTTTTAGAAGTACAATTTTATTCTATTTTCTATGATCTATTCATACATAACTCTGTTCTTTCTTTCTATATTACAGTTAAGAATGTCAGTAAATTTTTTCAGTGGAACTTCCTAAATCTTTTATCTTTCTTCAAGCTCCATCATTTCCTGCATCATTATATTTTGTATCACATTCTTCACTGGCTTGACTGTATCCACATTTGTGTTTATGAATTTGTTTCTCCACAAAACAGTCAATGTGGTTTTCATTTTATTAACTCTATCATTTACATTTCTCAAAAGTCTTTAATGTTTCCCACAACTTACGAAAGTCGAGATCATGTATGCCATGCCTCACATAGCCCTGTGTGAGTTGAACACATAAAGTTCTTGAACCAGATGCACTTTGTGTGGATTTATGAATGTTTGTAGCAAGTGCTAAGACTTGAGAGATTGTGTGTGCGTGTGTATACCTGTGTTAAGTTTCAAGAGTTATCATTATCCCTGGATACTAGAATCATCAATGATGCCTCTCTATAATAAAAAAAAATGAGTAAAATGTAATAGAAAGGTGAAGAGGAGGAGACAGGGGAGGGAATTAGGAGAGTGAGAATGCCCTTCTGTCAGTATCTCAGATATAATTGTCCCCACTGGCCCCTGTACCTCAAATCTCTTCCCTCTGTGGTGAATACTTTACCCCTGAAAGCAAATACAAGCTACACTTCCACTTGCTTTATATCTCTGATCACCAATGTAGAAAGACTTCACAATCATCCATTCTAGTTTATCACTGTCTCTCCCAATTCTCAAAGTTTTTCTCCTTTGTCTTATTTCAATGATATTTATCACTACCTTACAGATTTTTGGTTTGCTTGGGATATTTTCCTTCACTAGGAATCAAGTTTCATTGGCCAGACCCTTCATTTTATTACCATCACTCTAGAGACTTACCTGCTAGTAGGTCTATAATGATAATGAATGAGTGAATGAGTAAAATACCCTGAAATTAGTTAAAAGTACTAATTTAGACTTTTAGAAAATTTAAGGTTAGAAGTCACATATGAAAATTGCCATAATTTAAAAAATAAATAAAAACTAGGAGGAAATACTAATATTAGAGAAGGGGATGTGGAAGTTCCTCAGGGCACTCACTACCCCAAAAAAGAGGAAAACAGGATGTAGGCCCAGACACAGAAACCTAATAGGTTCTAGATCCAGGGTAAATTAGATTTTTATATCCTTGAGAAGATTTGGAAACAGAACATTAAAAATATAAAGGCAAACAATAATTTTAAAATACAGCACTGATCTTGGAGCCATGAAGGGAGTTCCTCTCAGATGTGTTCCAGTTTGCTGTGCCCATGGACTGAGAGGCCATCAGAGCTGCTGATCGGAAAGTCAATAGCTACTTCAGAGTATAATGCCTTTCAGAGTGATGAAGGCAGAATGTCAAATCAGATTAAGGGAAATGAGGTGGAAAACACAGAACTCTTTCTCAAAGAGTTTCTTTTCCTCTTTAATCAAAAGCACAAGAGGAAGATGAAGCAGGCAGAAAGGATAGACTTGAAAAAAAGAGGAAAGGAGCAGGGCTCCAGGGAGAGTGCCATCCAAGATCTGAGCTCAGGCACAACCCGGAAGGAACTGTCCTCACACACCAACAAGCACTTCAGAAGGGAAGAATGGTACAGCTATTCTATGAGAAGAAGAAAAGTTGAGGGGTCTTACCTTGGCAGTGCTCAATTTTCTAGGTTAAGTAGTAAATGAGATCATCTATGGAGACATGACGAAGTATGTAGAGTCAATTAACTCTACTCATGCATATTATTACAAATTGTAAGCAAATGGAGATTATTTTATAACTACAAAGTCTATATTTAACATGCAAACAAAACCTGAGGCCTTCACAATATAACCTACTGCACCAGCACTAGAATTAGATGGTGAATTAAAAGCTGCCTCTAAGTGACATAATGAATGAAAAAGCCCAGAATAACAAACAACAAAAAGATACTTTTCCAAAGAGGGAAAGTGAGAAGCATATGAGGAACACAAAAAGAATGGTAAGAAGGCTGAAAGTAAAGACAGACAGGCTGCTCATTGAAAGGAACTGAGCAGCATATGATTGAAGTGGCCTGGCTAATACCATAGGAAGTGGTAATGAAAAACTTATCCAAGAGGCAAGTCAGGCGAGGTAAAGGAAAGGGAATGGAAGTCCTTGACATAGGACACACCTTGGTTCTTGACAGCCTTGGGTTCAGTTGTGGTTTTGGTTAGAGAATGACTCCTCTGGCACTATGCATCAGGGGTAGAGAAGAGTGCCACTTTGTCACTATTTGTGAGTTAATGAATTATGACTAGACACAATCTTGAAAGGGAACTTATTATTTAAGGCTGAATTTCCATGGCATCCTGAGAACAAACAAACAAAAAAAAAATAGCCATAAGTCAGAGGTCCTGGAGTTGTCAGACCACAAACTGAGGTTCTTTAAAAAAGCTACAAAAGGCTTTCTAATGTTTGTTAATGACTCAATACATTCTGGCAACAATAAGCTTGGTTCCGCATTGAAAGCCAAAGCTCTGCCCTCAGTGGCTAGTAACTGACCCCATTAATGGATAAGAACTGCAGCAGCCCAGAGCTTGGGTTAGCTAGTACATCAACCTTCATAACCAGAAGACTCACTTCTGTGGAGCAGAGAGCTCTGAAGTTCCAGTACATTACTGAACATTCAAAGTCTGATCCCTCTGATGAGGTGTTTAGTGCTTACTGGATTTTAAAATGTTGGATCCCAGTCTTCTGTACAGAGCTCAGTTCATTTCACCCACTCACTATGTATTTGAGGAACATCACAAGACTACCAGCCAGCCCCCACTGGGACTATGTGAATTAAGGAGTCTCTTGAGGTAGGGTAACCTGCCTCAACATGCTTTACCTTTACATTTCCCCCTTTTTATTATTTCATTCACAAAAATACTATTTCACCTACATAATTTTTTAACTTCACAATACACACTATTTTTGTCATTTTTTTTGTATACTCATTGATGATACGCTACTGGCCTTTAATCAAATTTAAATATATTTCTATATTTTGTTCAGTTTGGAACCATTGATATTATAACATTTTTTCCAAGTGGTACTAAAAACTAAACCTCAAAAGTCAGCTGCTTACTAGATCTTTGGAAGAGATTCTGAAACAGACAGATCACAATACAGATCAAGAAGCCTGCTAACTGAGGCAATGTGATCTCAAAATTATAAACAAAGATTGTTCAAAGAAAAATAGATAGATGACTACTTTTTCCCTCAAGTCAAATAAATCAATCTGCTTAATTTATAGACCATTTGTATAAGGTTTCAAATATTATGAACTGAATAAACATATGTGCAACAAAAATTGCTGCTAAACTCAGTAGACATCAAAGATTACATTGTATCAAGGGATGGGCTGTTAAGAACCAAAGAGCAGAAATGTGACAAAGTCTCTCTTTGCAACAAAATACTTTTCAAAGAGTTACAACTTACATGGACTCTACTCTATGAGCTAGTTATGTGGTAACATTTTAATAGCAAAGAATTAAAAAATCATCAGTGGTGAATGTGTTAAGTAATGTATGAAAAATGTGACATGTAAGATCTGCTCTTTAAAGGGGGTTGAAATATTTTTTTAAAAACGTTCATCTCTACACATTCTTTTGAGGCAAAGCAGAAGACATTGGAGAGTTTCTCCTAAGAGATGTGGAATTGGTAGAGCTGTTAATGTTTCTACTGTGCTAGTAGATGACAGACAGCACGGGTATTACTAGCCCTTCTCAACTTGCCATTTTCATTAGAGGTGTTAGTGATACATAGTGTCACCAAAGGAATAGCTCCTTTTGTGCCATCACTAGACATAACCAAGAAATTTATAAAAAGCATTGAAAAAATGTTAAATTGGGTTCTTTGTTCATTGTCAACTTGTCTGCTACCTTTATTCATTGTGCCCAGTTATGATAGATAAAAAAGAAGAACTTGGAAAAATAATAGAAAATGATGTGATGACACTTCAGAATGTGTACATGTTTAATAAAGTATTGCATCAAAAAATTATCAGCAAAAGCATTGAAGTGGATGAGTTTAATCAAATTGCCATGGGGATATGAATTTCACCATACCAAGAATGTCTTGGAAATATTGATGCTGACTGTAGGGACATCATTTGTTCTTTGGAAGTTGGGTATCTGAGTCAAAGTCAATAGTAAGAGGGGTTTCTGATTTATAGCATGTTATATAGTCATTTATGGTATCAAAAACTGTATTGGTGCCAATACTTAACAATGAAAACTGGTTTGCAAAGGAGCATTGTTTGATGAATATAGCTGTTTATTTAAATGAGCTAAACATGGGTCTTCAAGGTAAAAATCAGCTTATCAATAAAGTACTTCAAATCATAACAGCTTCCTAAATGAAACTGAAATCATGGCCAACTCAAGTTAACACAATTTTATGCAGTTCAGCACATGTGCTAAATATGGTCCTGTAAACAGCATAAAATGTTCAACATTGCTTTCTGAGCTGATAGGGTGATTTGAAAATAGATTTCAAGATTTTGGGGAAAATCGTATTTTCCTGTATCTGTGACTTCACCTTTATTCAACATCAGTATGTTGCCTGCCAATTTTCCCAATGGACTGTAGAGAGCTTAAATCTGACCTTCAATTTAAAGAAAAAAGTTGATCAGAGCTCTTTACTACATTTTTCAGGCATATATTCAGGGAGATAACTCTCCCTCACTTCATAAACAAACCTTATTCATGGAATTTCTTCTGAGAAACATCTACATTTTGGCACAAAAAGAATAAACGTAGAGCCAGAATATCTAATGAGCACCTTGAGAACTCACTGGGAATTTCAAAGACATCTATCAAAGCAGATATCATTCCATTCTTCAAATACATTTTCAATTATCCCACTAGTTTTATATTTCCATCATTTATATAAAAAAACTCAATGAAGTTTCATTTGATAAAAGCATGATTTATTAGTGATTAAAATATGGGACATGCTGACCAATTGTTCAAGGAAACTCCAAACAGAGCACCACATAATTAGAATTTTTATGAGAAGACTTTGGTTGATCTGTGGTAGTAGGACTGAAAATTATGCATTGACCTAATTACTGCTCATCACAGTTTGCCACTGATGGAGTATTTAATGCATGATGCACAGAAATTCTTCATCTAATGTGATCCAACAAAAGTTTAAACACCTTGGTCTCACTCTAAATCAATTTCTGAATCTTTTTTTTTCTTTTTTTATTATTAATAGTCTCATTTTTTATCTATGTACCCCCTTGTTCAAATGCCATTCCCCTCTCACCCCTACAAGTCACTCTTCTCCCCATCTCCTTATCTCCTCCCTGGCAAGGACAGTAGGTCCCAAGGTCCCAAGGTGGCTTACTTCAGCATCCACTCCAGGCAAATCCACTTTCCTCATCCCCACATCAATTTCTGGATCTTTATCCAGCCTTCCTCAGTTTAAATACGCATCTTTGAGTTAACATGGCAATCACAGACAAAGTAATTCATTGTGAATTAAAATTAGAAATATGGACAATGTTCTTGTTTAAAATTTAATAAGTAGTAATAATTTATGATAGCTTTGTACTAGGAAATTTATGAAATTCCCTTATACATGTTAACATCTATTTCTCACTACTCTGTCATCTAGGTGTTATTTCATCTCCTTAATAAATGTATACTCAGAATTGACATTATTAGTAAGTATGTAAGACCAACTAATACCCTTGGGTTTCACTTTCAGGTTCCAGGGATTTCTACCCTGTAGCTCTGCTTTCTATGGAAGGATTTCAGATTAAGTCTGTTAAGTTCTTCATCTGAAAAAGTAAATAAAATATTTTTCCATGAGAGATTTCTCAGTACATGCTTCATCTCCAATAACGTGATTTATGAGCTTAATTATATCCATTAGTATAATATAATGGTATCAAAGTCTTAATTATTGGATTTCAACCACACTAATTGGCACTGAATATATTAGAAGTGTAGCAGTATCTGAGTGGAATGTCTTTATGGTTAATAATAGGTGAATAACGTGATTTAAAACACACATACACACACGCACACACACACACAAAAAATAAAACAAAACTTCTGGTTTATCTGTAGAAGGATTGCTTAGCAAAAATTTGTGGTGGCCATAGTGTATCCTTGGGCATTAGCTGTGGCCTACTCTGCTTTCTTTATCTATAGCTGAGCCTAACCAGAACTAAGAACAAGCACAAAACATATATAAATGTTAACTCCAACTTGAAATTGAAATTTTAGCTACACAAATTTTAATGTCATCAAACTCCTGATAGTAACACACTACTTCTGCCTATGGTTAAACTGTACTGCATCCAAGAAGAGGGGAATTAAGGAGACATAAGATGCTGTGTTAGAGGAAACTTGTGAGTGGAAGTCTGTGAAAATGTAGTGACGTCATAAGTAAAAACTGATGTAGATTTCATTACATAATACAGAGAGGCTGCCCAAGAATTAATTATCACTGCAATATGTTAGTACTCAAGGGAAGAATCAGAAGAGTCACTGAAAACACAAGAAAAGTTACAATTAACATGAAAAGAAAAGAGATCCTTCTACATACAAAAAAAACTAATCTAGCCAACAACATGACAATCACACTTTCAAACTCTCTCTGCCACAGGCCACAAGGCCTGCTGGCTTTCACACACAAGGATTGTGTCTGCTTTGCATCCCCTACATGGGCACTCTTGCATGGTCACCATGATCTTTAGTTGTATTTCTACATCTTCTGTGCTCCAGCCAGCTTTCCTGACACTCTCTTTCTGCCCTTTGCTGTCTGTCCCCAGGTCAGCAAATGCTATGTATGAGAACACACTGCAGGGCTCTACTACTCCATAGTTGCATTAAGCATTTATTTGTCTGTTTTCCTTTAATGTCAACCATATGGTGCTTCTCCATCTACTATAAAAGAGTCTACATTACTGTCATCAGTTTCTGGTCCCCAGGGACTAACAAACTTCCATATGAGAACTGTTGAGTCAATGGATCAAACCACTAAGCTATATGATAGCCTAGCTAGAATAGTTCAAGGCATTTCACCATGCATCCAGACATGTATATTGTAGACATCCTTATCTACAAGTTTATCTTCGATGTACCATCTAATTGTGAGTACAGTAACCATATTCAGAACACTACAGGCATTTACAATTTCAAAGTTGAAATCTTTAGTTCTTGGAAATCTTTAACTCTGGAAACCATAGGCTCTTCCTTTCTGGGCATTTTTTTCCTTATAGTATTCACAAAGGAAAATACACTAAGTTGAAAAGAAGGATAACCCAGAAAAGTGGATCATGGAAGGGTTCAGAAGGCAGCCTTTCTAGGAAAAACATGCTGTTTTCATAGTATTCTTACCTCAGAGCATTATCATTTTCTGAGACAGGGTCCTGCCATGTAAGCAGGGTGACCTCACACTGGGGATTCTCCTGGGGGTTGTTCACCTCCAGTGTGGATTTGAGGCCTATACCTCTGCTCCCTGCTGAACTTGCTATATCTGTGCACACCTGCCATGTGTCCAAGAGTTTCCATTAAACATATTTGGTTTTTCTTTTTCTTTTATAATCTTCTGTTTCTCTCTCCTGGCCATTTCCAGCATCTTATTGCTGTCTTAGTTCTTTCGATGACACAATGACACCTGGTGCATCTGTTAGGCCTCTTGTCATCCCCATTATGTTTTAGTTAAGTTCTATTGGTATTAAAACTTAGATTAATAGCCCCAGGGAATACTACAAGTGAACTAAACAGAAATCACAACACCACTGCACGTCCTTCATGGGCTTGACCATACCTAATGGACTCAATATAGAGTTGGAGAGAGAGGTTATGCAGAAAATCTGTGGCAAAATACCATCTTTCCTAAAGCTTCTAGTGACTGTGAGATATTCTCCCTCCAGTAAAGCCTGTAGGAGCTGAGGCCATGGTGATTGACACTCAGCCCACCGCACCTGAAGTTTAATTTACTTGTATTTATTTATCATCAATAGTTGACCTTAATCCTAAACTAGCCCCCATGAACTTCTTGCAAGAAATATCTGAATCTTAGAATCACCTAGATATACCACATCTGAAAACATCTAAGATCTGTGATTCAAAATTCAACATGAATTCATTGTGTGTGTGTGTGACAGAGAGAGAGAGAGAGAGAGAGAGAGAGAGAGAGAGAGAGACAGAGAGAGAGAGAGAGAGACAGAGAGAGAGAGACAGAGAGAGAGAGACAGAGAGACAGAGAGAGACAGAGAGAGACAGAGAGACCAAAGATGGGAACTAGAGAAATGGCTCAGCAGTTAGTAGCACTAAGTAGAGGACCTGGTGTCTAACAACGATCTGTAATTAATGTTGCAGAAGATCTGAGACTACCATCTTGCCTCTAGGAGCACTCCAAACATATGGTATACAGCTATACATGTAGGCAATAGACATATACACATAAAACAAAAATCATAATTTTAAAGACTGAAAGTAAGTAGTGATAAAGATGTGGAGAAAGGGGAACCATTCTAGCAATTGTGGAGACATAAAATGGTATAGAATGCCAGACACAGGGTAATTTCTGCTGAAAATTCAATGCAGAACATCCAGATGGCCCACTAATCCTTTGCCAGGTACATACCTGGGATATAATGCCCATATTTTGAAAAGAAAGTTGCTGTATCATACTTATTGAAGCTGAGATATAGAATAAATCTATAAGCTGCAATGGATGAATAGATCCTAAAACACTATTATAGCTAATGGAATAATGTTCATCATTTATAATGGAAATTCTATTAGATATGACAACATTGACTATAGATAGGAAATTTTTCCGTAAGTGAAAGAAGTTAGACAGAGAAAGACCAACTATTGCATGATCTCACCTATGAAATATAAAATATGCCAAACTCAAAGTAACAGAGAGTGACTGACTGAGGTCATAATGATCAACAGATATAAAGTTTCACTAAGAAGCAAAAAATTCAAGAGCTTTACCTACAGCATAATTACCACAATTAACTGAATGTTATTGTGTTCTGAAATATGGCTAAGAGGAGATTGAAGTATTCATAACTCAATTACGACAGCTCTTATTTGAGATAGTAGATATGTTAATCATGCTGATTTCAGTCATTCCATAATGCATACACATGACAAAATACACTGTATATCACAAACATAAGTAGTATCTCTTAATTAAAAATAAGTGGAAGTATTTTTTTTTAATCTTGACAATATTTCCTTTCCAAAATCCTGCCCTTTCCAAAAACCCAAAACCTGCATTTTAAGCAACTCATGGGTTAACTGAAGTGGAAACAACATAAAAATTAAAAGCTCTTTAAAATCAAAAGCGTGACTCTATTGTGAGATGAAAACTCTTCTTTTTTTTCTTTTTTTTTTTTTTAAGAAGAACCTATTTATTTAGGGGATTCAGCGAGGAAACACAATCATACAGAACAGTTGTGTGGTTCCTGGAAAGCGGGACTGGTCCTGTGCCACCTCCAATCAGGGAGATAAAGTTTGTTTTTATTAGTCACTAGGCTATTATTTTGTAAATGAGCAATATGGCATTCTAATGTTTGGCTTGATTAATACTTCAAATATACTTGTTCATACTGTAATTTGTGTTTTATACTTATGTTAATGAGTTCTTATTGCTTATAGAGTAAAATAAATCAATATTTTTAATACATTCTCACTTATGTTGGAAAGTGACAGAAATATGCTGATCTGTTTAATAATTTTTTTTATTTCTTTTTTTTCTTCTTTATTTTGTATTTATCAAAAAACAGTAAAAAGAATTTAAAAATGCCAAAGAGTTAACAATAACTATACAGAGGATAATAATCATAAGCATGGCTTATCATCTTATTTGCATTTCCACCCTTGAAAACTCTTCTTTTTAAGTTGGTGTCAGAGGGAGAAAGAGGTTGTAACTACTCCATGTAACTAACCTAAGATGATTTCTTATTTTATTCTCTTAAAATCAATAGGATGTATCCATCTTCTTCCCCTACAGTAAGACATTTTTAAAGTCTTTACATGTGTCAAAAACCAGCAACAGACACTAAAAGACAGATTTCTCAGGATCCTGGAATTAAATATTGGCTTTTGATAGCAGAAACCATGAAGTTCAATTCAGGAAATGATATTTAGGTTAACATAACCCAGCTTTCAATGCAATTGGGTTCAAGATTAAATGGACTACCACCATCCTCCAGTTCCCAACAAGAGACCATTAGGAAAACATTGTTTACACACGATGAAAATGTCTGTTTCTGCTGATATGAAAGAGTTTATGTCATGTAAAGGTCAGCCACTGCACTATCTTAAAATTTGTTGCAATTTGCAAAGAAAATAGTTTCTCTTTGTTTTAGCTAAATTAGAAGTTAATGGACTGAATATCCCACAGTAGCAATAATGCAAATAAGTACAAAGCAGTGAGAGAGAGAGAGAGTAAATCAAATTGAGTTGAACGATACATCTTCCCAAGAACACTGTGCACAAAAACATGGGCTGAAGAGTAATTATTTTTACGCATGGTCACTTGGCATTTTCAACCAGTAAAGCATATTGTGCCAGATCCCACAGACTAGTGCAAACTACTGGTTGTTAATGTCAGGTTGCCATCTTGTGGACAATGCAACTTATTTGGAAACCCACTATCTAATTTCTTTGTATGTATAGTAAATGGTTTACAAATAAATCTTTTCAGTATGGCAGAAATTAGTCAATAGTGGCACGTTTATTTTATTAGCATGTCCACTTAAGAGTATCATTAATAAATTTCATCAAAGATGCTGTTTATTATTGTGTATTTACTACAGACTAAATTTGGTATTCAAGTTATCCATCTGCTAGAGGAGGACTGAGCTAAATCTTTGTTCTCAAACAAGTAATGAAACCCTGTCAGTAAAGGTTAATTTTATTTACCTTTATAGCATGATGTCCAACACTTTAAACAAGATATAAGCTACTCAATGTATTTTTGCTTGGAATCAGTAGAAAATTTGAGATGCAAAAATTCTCAAGTACTAAGCTGATTTTTAAGGTGTTACATTCCCCATTAACAGATATATTTATTCTAATAAGTTCTGTGATTTTCAACAATTCTAATAGAATTTGCCTTCCTAAAACACAACTGGTGTACATCCATCTTGGGTTAATAAATATATGTGTTGTATCTTAGTTATCAAAGCTGCTAGGAGAAATCTATGTCTAACACAGTGCTTTAAACTGGGAGGTCTGCCACAATATGGGAATAAAAGAGAAGTGGGTCTGATCTTATGTCTGGTCCTTGTTCTAAGCCCCACCCTCTAACACCATCATGGTTTGGTCTTTGACTGTTTGCTTTGTAAACCCTCATACTTTTCTGTCACATTTTCTCTTATCAGCCCTCACTTGCAGTACCCATTTGTTGACCATCTCTGACATGTAACTGGGAAGGATAATTATGTTCAGTTAATGCAAGATAATAGAGGTCTAATTTTGAATTCTGATTTTCTTATTTACTACTCATGCTGCTTTGAGCTTTCTTGTCTTGGTTCTAATGCTTTTCCTGCGAGATTGTAAAGAGTGAGAACATTAAAGTGTGTAAGGAATGTATCATAGTAACTGCATAATGACAGAAGGGGGTGGGAGAAAAAATCTTGGCTTATTATAGTTATAAGAGGGGATATTATTTAATTCAACCTCTCTCCAAACCTCAAAATAAATCATATCATGAAATACTTCCCATTTAATATTTATAAAAGAAACAATTATCTTCTGCTTTGTCATCCCTAAAATATGTGGTCAGAAAAAAAAGTACAATTAATACTTTGATAGAGTCTGAACTAATTTTCTCTAAGTGACCAAGCCTTTAAAACAAATTTAAGTTTTCCAGATCCCATAGTGCACACACAGCAAAATGTCCAATTCTCAAACCATTTGAATCTTCACAGATCATTAGACAGAAGAAAAACAGGTGCATCTTGGACATGCAAAGGTGACTCATCCTCCTTGTAAGGATCTGAGACTCCTTCAGTGGACTTGATTAGTCAAGGGTAAACACGCTGTTCACCTAATGCAACAGTGGCCAGATGTCCCAAGTGAAGGACCTAGAAAAATAAGAGTTATTCGCTAGTCTCTCTCCTTATTCTATAATGTTCTGGAAATTAAAAGCAACAACTGTGACTTGGGAGCTGTGTGAGTTACTGCTCTTAGCTACACACATGAGCCCTGTTATGATTTACTGTGCTTAAAATCCAGTTAATTAAAGCAAAAGCATTTCCCAAACACATAAAGTCTCAAAAGTGACAATCAATATTCTCTTCATCACATTCATTTTTTCCACAACCAGTTCCCCCATTAGTTTAAGGGCCATTCTGATTCTCAGCACGGCCTCTTCGCTGCTTACCCATTACTGTTACCCACTAAAGCACCTGGCCACCTTGTATTTGGTTGTAATTTACACCTATAAATTATGGAAATGTAGGTCACCTGAAGCAGGGCAAGGCCTAGCATTTCATCAAGTCTCTAGCTTTTAAATATGAATTTATCATTTATCTTAGACGAAGTTTAACTTTTTTCTGTCTGCAAAAATATAAATTTATTTTATTTTTCTCAAGCCCATATTTTTGCAGGCACAATATTTGAATTTACTTGGACTACTGTCATCCCACATTTTCCATCAGTCATAACAAATTCATACTGTTCACCTCCAAAAAGAATGGGCTAAGGATATAAATCAATGGTAGAATAGTCCCCATGACTAGCAAACAAGGACTTTGGCCTTAAAGCTTAGTATCAATGAATGAAGATGTCAAATATATGGCATTTTGCATGTCATCCTTGTGCAGGGGCCATGCTAATCTACTCCGTATCATTCCAATTTTAGTATACATGCTGCCAAAACGAGCACAAAGATGTCAAATATATGGAACAATGGTGTGTTTCTAAATTCCCTTCCAGAATAGGTAGGGGGCTTTTTTCCCCTTATTTTGTGTTTCTAACACAAAATCCTAGCCTAGCAACACTTTTTATTCTTATTAAAGCTTCTTTAACACAATACATCTTAAATAAACAATTCTTGGACAGTATATAAAAGG
Organism: Sigmodon hispidus; assembly: GCA_004025045.1. Taxonomy (NCBI): domain Eukaryota; kingdom Metazoa; phylum Chordata; class Mammalia; order Rodentia; family Cricetidae; genus Sigmodon; species Sigmodon hispidus. Next base: position 23,937 of record PVIH01012364.1, on the reverse strand, counting down.
TCTAAACTGTCATAAAAAAAAAATCTTTCTTTTCCAACAAACTGAATTTTTCTGTTTACCTGATTGGCAAATTCAGCCACCAGGCACTCTGATTTAAGGACTTTCCAACTGGTTCACTTAGGGTCGGTTGTATGGTCTGAATTTGTTGTTCTTCTCAGCATATCGCTGTTTCAGAGAGTAATGATGGAGGCTGGATTTTACATTCTGAGGTTAAACTTTTAGAGGCTGACTGTGCCATTAAAAAGAGAGTATGAGAAATGACATTTTACCTATTCTTTGTAGATATGGCCATCTAGTCCCTAAAACTTTTCCAAATAAAAAACAAGTGGGTTGGGCAAAGGAGTGATTGTTTGGAGGTCTTTTTTGCTACCACCTCCCCTGGTTATTATAGCAATCTCTAGAAGCAGATATTTGAAACAGTAATATTTTCTACTATGCCCTTATCCCAACACTTTAAAAGTGGCTACCCTAGCATGCTGGTGCAATGCTAAGTCATGCTAAAGATTCAAAGTAGGTCTCTCTGTTTCTCAAGGACATTTCATGCTTTGATTCTTTCTTCCAACAATTACATCTCTACAAAAAGAGCCATGAGTTAGAAACCTGTTTATTTTCTAATAAGAGAGAAATAGGGGGATGATTTAGATATGATGAGAGGGGAAGAGGAGCTGCTCTCCTAGCAGAGAAAGGGGAAAACATTATTAGAATATGTTATATGAGAATAATCTATTTTAAATAACAAAAATTATATTTAAAGAGTCAAGAACTTTAGTAAACCATATTGAAGTGCTTTCTAATATATCTATTCCCCCATAATTGTAAATTTTAGCATCTTAACTTATTGCATTAATATATCCAAAGATTTAATTTTACATATAGATACAGTCTATTTATAATTTTTTTATTGGAATCTATGGAGCATTCATTTGTGAACTCTTTTATTGGCTGCCTGGATTGAAGAGAAATATTCCATACACTCCAGTATTTCAAAGGGTTGTGGATTGATCCAGAGCATTTATACTAAAGTATTCTTCACTGGGAGCACTAAAATCAAGCTTTAGTTTAAAAAAAATACTCCATTGTAGAGGAGGCCAAAACAATAAGTGCACTGTACTTTAACCCAAGACAATATTATTATTTCTCTCATGGCTCATTCCTGAAACATATTGTAGAGGAAGGTGAATCCTGAATAAGAGTGCAAACTCACTAACATTAGTTGTTAACATGAAATAATTAAATTTAGAATTTGTGATTTTTTTTATGGGTTGTTAGTTTTTAAAAGGTCTAAACTATTATAATTTACATATCATTTGGCATAATGGTCCAGCATCAAAGCCAATATTTCAGGCATAGTATCATTGGAGAGAAAAGGAGGTAAGGATTCCTGATAATTTAGTGGCTCTGATCACAGATTATGCTGAATTGTTCACCCTACCTGACTTTTTCCTTCACACATCGCACAAGCAGTGGAATCTACAATGAGATGATGAAGTTATATGTATTTTCAGAATTTTTTTTAAAAAAAGAAAAACAGGTGTGTGGTTTACATGACATTAAAGATCACTTGGTAAATTAGTAATTATAGATTCTCCTCCAATAATTATAAGTACTAGCACTGGTTAGGTAGTTAAGTTTACAATACCAGGCATAGTATCCCTCAAGTTGAGCGAGTCATAAGTCAAATTGGAGAGCTGTTGCTTACTGTCAAGGTATGTCTGCCACTACTGCATTCATAGGGCTACTATGCCGTGCAAATCATTGGTGTGTTTCACAGACATCATAGCTATGTGGGACTTACATTAGAAGCTACACCTTTAAAGTCTCATCCAGAAGGCTGCCCAAATGTGAGCTGAACAAAGAGGACACACAGCAACATCTGATATTACATGGGGGAAAGCCCATGAGGCCTCACCTCTATACAAAGAATTACAGGCAACTGAGTAATCTGGAAACAGGAAAGATGGTCCTCCTCAGAAAAGAGCCCACCAATTGGTTGTATAGGGCCAACAGGTTGGTCCTAAAAGCATATATATACGTAACATGTGTATTAAACATGTTGTATATGATCCCAATATATACCAATACATATATGCATACAATAAACAAAAAAAGAGATCATGAATTTTAAAAAAAATGGCAAGGGGTATATAAGACAGTAAAAAATATGTAGTTCTAATTAACTATTAAATAACTATTATGTAATTCTCTAACTATTAAGAGAAATAGTTATAATTTATAAAATAAATTCATATGTGTAGGGATATTTTCAGTACAACAAACTACACTAAACATAACTGGATTCATACCTTCATTGAAGCATTGGCTATTTTTATTTTAAGAGTCTTTAAATATTATATTGCCCACTTGTGCTTTTCTCAAGTGAGGACTAACAATAGATAAGTTTAAGGGTGAAAAGGCTGAAAGTATGCCAATGGTGTTTAAGGAACTAAGATGGTTTAGCTACAATAGAGATGACATTATGAGGCTTAATTTTATTCTTCCTCTCATGTCTAATGGAAATAAAGTAAACATAGCTGGAAAGATAGTTTGGATTTTAATTATGTTAGGCAAACAACCCAAGTCAGTCCAAACACAAACTGAGAATCCTCCAAGGAGAGTCCATATATGGCATAAAGAAATAGAGATACCAATGTGCTCATAAATTGGGAGCAGATGGCCTCAATGCAGACTAGACGCAAATGGATCATTCAATTAGAAATATGTAATAACTTGCACAATATATCAGTAGGACACTGTGACTACAATCAGCAAGCACCAGTGTTTCTTGTCTATATACAATCTATTATTTCTTTCTCTGTATGTGGCATCACACACTATGAGGACTCTATTGCTTATTAACTGTGGTTATGTCTTAGCTTTTTATACAAGAAGGCTCATTTGAGGAAGAAGATGAATCATATCTGTGAATTCCTTCAAAATAATGAATCACATAGAAACAAGGATGCAGTAAACATTCTCCTTACCAAAGGAAGAAATTCAAGAATATTAAAGAGCCCATGGGCTATGAAGTTCAGTGTTGGGACTGGATCCATAGTAAGAAGATTCAGATACTTTCTGGAGCTGATGCCAAAGTCTTTCATAAGTTCATAACTCCAGTTAAAAATGCCCCATAGGCTGATCAGATCTGCCGAGATGATCTGCCAGCTTCAGGAAAGATTGGGAGAAGCACATCCTAGAGCAATAAAAAAGTGTGCTAATAGTAAAGGTACTCAATGGTGGGCTGGAGCTGAAGCTGAGGAAAACATAGTCCAAGCATCTGATCTACCACATTTCTAGATAGTCCTGAAGATCCTGTCTGTCTGCGTTAGAACACTTTTGTCTCCTTCCTTAGAATGTGATTCCTTCTATTTTTCCCATGGCAGGATTGTGATTTTTATATCTGATAGAGTAGTGACTCTCATTCTTCCTAATGCTGCAGCACTTTAATACAGTTCCTCGTGTGGTGAAGCCCTCCAAACCAGAAAATTATTTTCACTGCTGCTTCAGAAGTGTAATTTTCTACCATTTTGAACTGTAATATAAGTATCTGTGTACGTGTGGTTTTCAGTGCTCTTAGGAAATCCCTGTGAAAGAGTTGTTTGACATCCAGAGGGGTCTTGACCCACAGATTGAGAATGTTTAAGATAAAGTTAAATGCCATCTATCTTCCAGGGACAATTATTTACTGTAAAAAATAATTTTAATGGTATCTTTCATATTTTTAACAATTATTTGTTCCTATAGAAAGATGTAGGTAATTTCTAGAAAATATATGAATGTGCCATGAACATCCTAGCTATATATAAAATAGTTATACAATAAATAGATGTCAAATTCATGTCAGATGGACAAGCATTTCTAACTGAATTATGGTGTCTTTATTCTTTTAAGCATTAATGAAAAGTGGTTCAACAGCAAATTAAAGCTTGTTATCATTTGTGAAACCATGTATCTTCATGCAAAAAGCAACATTTTTAATAATAGAGGAGAAATCTCCAAATGAGAAGAAATGCAACAAGAAACAGAATAGGGACGAAAGGAAGGTATGTCTCATACTCAACGATGGACTTGTGCTCTGGCCTCCTTAGTGTTCCTCTCTGCTGTGTAAATAGAGCGCAACAGCACTTTAGCTTGTAATTGGAAAACATGCATAATAAGAACACTACTTGCAGTGAAATAGAAAAAGTTCCTAAACAGCCTAAAACCATCTACTGGAACCGAGCATAGAGTTTTTTAGCAGAAATATACTGAATAGCTGAACAATGCTACTCCAAGAAGAAATAGGTTAGAAAATAAAAATCTGAGTGCAAGCACAGGTTACCTCCTATGAGTTATTAGCCAGGAAAATCTTGGAGACACACAAAACAACACAAACTATTCCCATTGATTGTGAATGACTACTACATATAAATACATTCTAAAAATCTACTGCTGGATGGACTATTCACTTTGAATGCAGGACAGAGAAATCAACTTTGAGCTGACCAGGAAACTCTTTCCCTGCTGGCATAAATATATAGTATACTATAAGGTACTATGTAGTCTTGTGGGAGAAAAATAAATGATGTTATCTAGACAAGCATACTGCAACATTGTCATGCTGACAATACGAACCCAGAAGAACAATAGTGATATAATGGTTATGGGGCTAACCAACTGCTTTTTGATTGGCTGGAAGATTTGCTTTGTGGGAGGAATTTTTCTTGGTATTATAAACCCAACCAAAAGCTCAGGATAGGAGGTCATGGGTCCGGAGGGAGAGGTGGGCTAAATATGCCTTCTGATTGTCTATCTGTGCTGCTCTCAACTTTGGTTAGAAAAACTTACTTTTCAGTAAGTAGTGCTTAATGCAAAGAGTCATAACTACTCAAAGTGCCAAGTATGAATAACTTAATGCTTGGCTGTGAGTGATTTGAGTGGGTCATTTATATCAACATCTTACCATCCAGGGCTCTGAGAACTTTGTGGAAGAGGGAATGGGTAGAATGTAAGAACCAGTCGATGGGGAAGAAAGCTGTGAAATGCTGGGTTCTGGACATGGCATGACTGTTGCATGCATAATTCATAGCAGCTGTGGTTAATGCACAAGATTAAATTAGCCAAATTTCCAAAATGGATAGAAATAGGTCTCCAAAGGGTTAGGGCTAGGAGGAGACACTGACAGCTGAATGAAAGAATTCATTCTCTTCTGGAGATATGACTAATGGTAGATTGCTCATGCTCAAAGTGGATGGCCATACACATCCATGTGCATGTGGGCAGTGATAGTTGAACACAGGGAGTCACTTATAAAAAAATTTAAAAATACAGTAGGATATGAAGCTGGGAAAGTGATGGGGTAGAAAACACAAACAGAATGGGCATGAGGCAGTACTGGAGAGATATAATCAATATATTGCATAAATATGGAATTTTCAAAGAATAGAAATATTACTAAAAAGCCAATGCCTGGTCAAAACATGCTTTTTTCTGTTTTGATTCCTGAAATTCTAGATTTAAATTACCAGTGATGAGCCTTATCATATTAGAAAAAGAGTCTTTCTCAATGATAAAGAATAACAGGTAGGTAGTTACATTTAAACCTAAGGGGTATTCTGCTAAGAAACTACTTTTGTTTAACATATAAAATATTTTTAAAAGCAGTGGAATATTATTTAAATTTTACTTTTTTATCAATATGAAACCAGATTTGGCCACAATGTTTGTAAAAATAAATAACCCTATTTTTAAATGGGCATGATCAAATTCTATTCTGTATCAAATTCCAGACAAAAAAGTCCAAGAAGAGTACTGCTTCATCACATCCCAGATGATTTTGCTTCCATGACCTGCAATCTGAAAGACCTACACAAAAGGAGACTGCATAGAGCATCTCCTGGACCAGTGACTGCTACGAAAAATGAAAAAAAGAACAGAAAGACTGCGGTCCAGGGATAATCAGAAAGATGGTCAAGCATCATTTTCAGTTGGCTGGTAAACTTCTGCAGTAAGGTCTCTAATCTAATTTCTCTTGGGACTCTTGTGTAACTAGCAAGCTCATTACAATGTTGTACCCACCAGATGTGGTGGCAGTTTATGGCACTATTCAAGGAAGAAGCTAGAGACCTAGGCTTCCACTTGTCTTCTTGAATATGACATCATAAGTATAACCCCCAATTTTCTATCCTGCAGTATTGCTGGTTCATTTGTAACGATGAGGGAACAGATTCAGAATCATGACAATTTAAAGAGATTTTTTTGTCACATAACAGATCTTCAAAGCATAAATTGTGCATTGCAGCCTGTGTAGTGTCAGGTGGGTTTCCTGTATGAACTGTCTTCGCTAACATTTTGCATTAATTACACTACATGAAGTGCCAGAGAGTGTTTCTTTTTCCAAAGACTATATCTAAATTATAACTCTAACATTTTTGAAGAAAGAAATGGTCCTAATTAGCAGAGGGTCATCCTAATGATGCAGTAACATTTGGCCTGACTCATCGCCTGGATTCTTATTGTGTCTTTTCAGAGATGCAAAGTGACCTTAAAATTACAGACAACCCCGAAATCCACAGAAACACAGGAAAACATTGAAATGTCACTTTTATCTAAGGGAGAGAAAACAAGATTTAAAATCACCTAAAATGTTCTATAAAACTCTATCCTCAGAAGTTGGGTTTTAAAAAAACAAATAAAACATAAAAGTAGAGGGGAAATATGGGGAAAAAAAGAGGACCAACAGAGATCAGAGGAGCCAAGAGAGGGTCATAGGGCACAGAAAAGTCAAAGTGCATATACATGTATGAATTTGTAGCTAGCGAGACTTATGTTTTACTATTAATGTATGCTGAGACAATATACATTTGAAAACTTGCTAGGACCTCCTAGGAATATGAAAGGGAAAGGGGAACACAGGAGTGGAGATAAAGTGTAGCAGGTCTCTAGATGGGGTGAGAAGGATTTCACCCAGGAGCCTCCTGGCATTTCTAGGCCTGCTAGCCCCAGAGAACAAATACAACTATACTCCAAGTGTCTTGATTTGGCTGGAAAGAAAAAGAATTTCATCAACAAGCCCATCCCTCTGATGTGGGACACACAAGTGTAAATATGATTCTTGGAAGCAGGGTCAAGCCCACAACCATGACAGGCAAAGTGGGACAAGACCCACATGCAGGCCCAGGCTGGACTGCCCTAGGCTTGGAAGGAAGAACCCTGGTCTTGCCAAGCTTCACGATGGGCTTAGCAGGAGATCCACATGCGGCACCAGGCAGACAGTACTATTGGGATGAACGAATGTATGATGTAGTATAGGAGACAGAGACACAGAATGCACCATGTCATGTATCCTGAGACATGCATATCTGAAGAGATGAGAGCAGTGAACAGGCTGATGTGGGTGGATAGTGCAATCTGCAGTGACATTTTGCAAGGTAACTAAACAAATCAAAACTCACTTTATTCCTTACATGGTTATATAAAATTAAAATGCAGTAGATATCCAGTCTCCAAGTTAAGAGTTTTACCCAAGTTTCTTTGGCATGTCAACTTCCCATTGACCTGTGATCCTTGCTCTGCCCACCCTAAGAAACTGGAAATCCCATGTTTTAGAGGAAAATAATGAATCCCTTCAATAAAAAAAGTATTCTTTGAAGATTTCTAGTATTGACAAATTATCTTTTATTGTGTTTGTTAAATATGTATAAACACAAAACTAAGTAGATATTTCTTATGCTTAGAGTTTATGCTTAGAGCTTTCATTCAAAAAATCAAAATAAGTTTAGCAATATATATAAACAAAATTATAATTGCAACCAAATTCAAATTGGTACATCAATGTAGTATGAGAGATGATGCTGTCACACTGCACCTAAGTTTAAACATGAAATAATTGCTTCAGTATAGGTTTGTCTTGTAAATTCTAGATACTTCTACAAGTTTCTGCTTCCAGACTGCTCTGTATTACAAGTATTAGAATCTCTTCAGTGGTTGTAGTCCATTATGGAATTTGGCATTTACTTGATATAAAATGTGTCATTTATTAAGTTCTTTCTAAGTTTCATTCAGGTCCCACGTTTAGAATGCTGCTTATCTTTAAAACCTAACTTGAAATGGGTGCACAGCTCTTCTCCATTAGGGCAAGTATGCTCTTCATATGATCCATGACACCTCTAAGAGACATTTTTGATTGTAAGATCTGGAAGGTCGAGGAACTAGCATCTAGTAGGGAGAAGCAATAGATATCTCTTATCTATCAGTTTCTTCCAGATTGAAAACATCTCTCCTAGGGGAAGGACAGTGACTCCTTAAGTCAGGATACTAATAAAAACAAGACTCAGAAAATTACAATATTCATAAGACCTTTTATCTAGTTAATTAAGTAGTAAATAAATGCTGAGGAGGAAGTGCTTCGGTGGAGCTGCCTAGTTAGGATGTAGCTTTTAGGAGTCATCACTCATGCTGCAATCTGCTCTTCATTGACACAGCTATCTCTGAGTCACCTATGCCAGGATGAGCAGCCCCAGCCTCATGCTCCCAAGTAGCCTCAACTTACTGTTTCCTGAAGCAAGTGTTGGGTGGGATAATTACTTTGTTCTGTTGTTAGAACCATATCTGGATTAAATAGATGTCTATTCTGTCTGTCAGGTCAGAAAAAAACAAAACAAAACAGGCAACTACATCCTAAGAATGCATAGAACAAATCCTTGTAATAATGAATTACTTGATCCAAAACATTGGTAGTGAGTAAATTTGGAAATTTCACTAAGATAGTGACTGTTAAATGTCATATGTGATTTATTACTTGGTTGTAAGTAAAACTCTTGATAATTTTTTTTAAAATATTTTAGTTGAACATTTAAAAGCATAATTTTAAGAGCATCCCTTTTGGAAAAAAGTATATAAATATCACAAGACATAAAAATTTGAGTTCCGGGCTGGAGAGATGGCTCAGCGGTTAAGAGCACCGTCTGCTCTTCCAGAGGACCCGGGTTCGATTCCCAGCACCCACATGGCAGCTAACAACTGTCTGTAGTTCCAGCTCCAGGCAAACACCAAGGCAAATAAATAAATAAAGTTTAAAAAAAAATCTTTAAAAAAAACAAACAAACAAAAAAAAAATTTGAGTTCCAAAAACTCTGGTAAGAGCTAACATTTGGAAGATGTTCATTTCCTCATGTAACATTATTCTTTAAAATTTTTAATTCATAAGTCTGCTAATTTTTGATATTAACTTTTTAAAATCATGTATACATTTGTACTCCACACTGAATTGACATCGGAAAATCTTTGCTAGTCATCTAATTAAGTAAGAAACAAAATACACTACAGAATCCATGCTTCAGTTTAACTTAAGTCCAAGATATGCATTTTCAAAAAGGAACGATGGCATAAGAAAGTTTGTAACTTAGAATTATAGATTAATCTATAATGATAGTATGCTTAAGAATCCAAGTATTATCTTCAATCCATTTTAGTGCTTAGCACAGGCCATGAATGGTTTGGGAAGAGATGGATAGAAGGTGGTAACAGACAATGAGGAAATGGTTAGAGAGGAGCAGTGACTTCTAATGTTCTTTAGCACATTAGGTCAAACATGGTTCACAACTCATTGGATACTTTAATATGGATAGGAAAGAGGATTTAGGAAATTTCAATGAAAAGAAATGTTAACAGTTTGAGGTTATAGATATGCCAATTGCTGTGACCTTATTATTGCACAAAGTTCATATTGAAATAGCACATAAATTCATATACAATTATAATTATGTGACTAATAACCATTTAAGAATAAAAAAAGTGATGCAAACACATGTTAAGTGGTATAATCTTTATACAGTTAACTCTCTGGTCAAATACAGTATGTATTTTCCTCCCTGGCAGTAAACTTTTGCTTAATGCATTCTAGTCAGTGTGCCTGGGAAAGAAGCATGTACCAATAATAAGCAACTAAAAATACTTTTAGAGCTGAAACTCTTTTTTGCTACAGTAAAAAATTCAAGTGTCAAAATAATTATCACCTCAATTTATTTTCAAGATTGTCTGACCAGCTGCTGCAAATGACAGATCATCCTTCATCTGTGTTCTTGTACAGAGGGTGGCCTAGAATCAAGGAGTCTTCACACCACTCCCGGCGACCTTGATTATTCATTGTATGACCTTAAGGAAGGTTTTTCTCCCACCACCTGCCCCCATGCTCCTTTGTAAAGCAGATGATAACTGCTCTATTAGCACTCAGATGGCCAAATGATGCTCTATGGGGAAGATACACTTGGCATTTACTAAGATCTCAGAGTTTGCTATTGTCATTTCTTTATTTGAGGCTGATGAGAGGAATAATTAAAAGATCACAGAAACAGCAAATGATTATAAAGCCAATTTTTAAGATACAGTTGGATATTTGAAATATGCAAAATTATCATGCCTAGAGTAAGCCATTCTCTCAATCTCTCTATGAACATCAGTTCTGGAAACAGTGTAGTTGCAATTTAACTATCTTTTTATTTAATTTAAACAAGCAAATGTGTATGGAACCTCTTTTTTTTTATTTTAACTTTTATCGACTCTTCGTGGATTTCACATCAGGCATTCTGATCTCACTTATATTCCCTTCCCCTTGAATCCTCCCTCTGCCCATGAAATCCTCCCTCCAAAACCAATCAAATTTAAAAAACAAAAAATCAAGACAGGGAGAGAAAGAAATTTTGTTGTTGAGGCTATAGTGTGACCCATTGTGTCCCACAGTTTACCCTTTAGCCCATTCATTTTTATCTGCAAGTGTTCATTGCCACAAGTCATTGGTGTGGTGGAGACCTCTAGTTTCTACTATAGCACTGACAATGGGCTCTCGTGGGGACTCCTCTTTGATATCCTGTTGTTGTCCTGTGTCCCAGAGATCCTGCTGTTTGGATATTTAGGTTTGTTCCCTTTACATGCTCCAACAGTTTATAGATGGGGTGGGTGTTGGGGCTAGAACTCCTAGCCCAGGTTCTGGACCTGTATAGTAGCTGGACTGGTCAGCCTGCCCGCTTTCCATTATCTTTACTGCCTAGAGCAACCTCTCCAATACTACCTCAGCTAGCTCATCCAGTGCATTCTGGAGAAAGGAGTGGGCCATTTTTTCTGCCCTCAGGTCCTCAGATTCAGGTCACCTACACTCACACCACCAGAGCCCGCTATTATTTAGCCCAGGCAAGGTGGAGGGCCTGCTCTCTCAATTGCTGTAGGGAGAATATGGGGGAGGAGGTTGGTTCTCCTGCTCTCATGCCCTCAGGGTTGGTTCACCTGCACACCATGCTCCCCCACCCCACACCCATCGTGCTACAACAGGGTCAGCTCTAGTGGGCTCTTTAAGGGGCAAGGCATGTGAGGGTCAGGGTTAACTCTCTCACTCTTGTGATCCCAGGGCCAGCTCTCTCACCTACCACAGGTATATGGAGCCTCTTTTATGTTCAGAGAAGATGTATTTTTGTATGTGAGTTCAAAGTTGACTCTAAAGGAGTTGTGTAATCTATATATAAAAAAGTAAGGGGAGAAATGGTAAAAAAAAAAAAAAAAAAAAAAATGTGTGAATGAGCAGTCCTTAGCCAATGATACTAAAGAGAAAAAGGCAGAGATTGTGGTTCTTGTGTTTGTGAATAAATGAATTCCTTTTTTAATTGAGATGTGGACTACAGATTTGAGAGAATAATTCCAAGCATCCCTCATGTATGTTTAGAGTACACACACACACACACACACACACACACACACACACACACGTGAAAAAAGTGTTTTACTTTGGACCTCATATGGTATTCAATAAAATATTTAGGTATATTTTACTTTTGTAAGGCTTCAGTGAAGTGAACAGTAAATAGCACAGGGCAGAGAGAACAAAGAACTAATATTGTAAGGGTTGCATTTAGAATATTCTTAATTTTTCCACAGGCAAGAGGTTTACACTAAAAACACTCACAGGACATCAGGCCTCTGCCTAGTCTTTGTCTGCTAAGTACTTAAAAGGAAACAGCACTGAAAGAGATGAAGGTGGTTAAGTAGGGCAAGGTGTGGAACCTTGGTGTTACAAGCAGGTAAATAGTCAGGAAAATAATAATAACTAGTCTAAATAAAGTCTTTAAAGAGGGAGTAAAATAATAAAAAAGAATATGCCATATAAAAATGTTAAATATTATAACAGAGTTTGGACCTTATATGGTGTTCGAATTTTTTAATGCTAAAGAACAAAGAATGGAAGCTGGTGAAAGACATTGGATTGTTGAAGGGACTTGGGTGGTTTGAAAAAAATATGGCCCTCAAAGAGAATAGTACTATTAGGAGATGTGGCTTTGTTGGGGTAAGTGTGTCACTCACTGTGGGAGCAGGCTTTAAGGACTCTTGTTCAAATTTTTTTGTGACTTTTGGTCGACTTCTTATTGCCTCAGAGTCAAGATATATAGGACTATGTTCCAGTACCACATCTGCCTAAAAACCACCATGTTCCCCACCATGATGATAATGGACTGAAACTCTGAACCTGAAAGCAAACCCCCATCATTAAATACTTTCATTTAAGAGTTGTCATGGTCATGGTGTCTCTTCTCAGCAATAACTAAGACAGAAGTTGGGACCAAGGACTGGGGTATTGCTTTAACAGGCCTGACTATGCTTTTGTTTGCAGTAATACAGACTTTGGTACTTTGGGTTAGGAAAGCAGTAGAATGCTTTAAGTACTGCTTAAAGAAGTATGTTAGTAGAAGCATGTTAGAAAATGTTACTGATTGGGGGCTGGAGAGATGGCTCAGCAGTTAAGAGCACTGTCTGCTCTTCCAGAGGGCCCGGGTTTGATTCCCAGCACCCACATGGTAGCTAACAACTGTCTGTAGTTCCAGTTCCAGGCAAACACCAAGGCAAATAAATAAATAAATAAATAAAGTTTAAAAAAAATGTTACTGATAATAACTTAAAATGTTGGGAGGTGGCTCAAGACATTTCAGAGAAAAATTTTAGTATGTTGCCTGGAAATTGTTCTTATGATATTTTCTGGTAGCTGCTTTTAGCCCTTGTCCAAAGACTCTGCCTAAGGTTAAAGTGAAATGTTTTAGATTAATTCTGTTGGCAAAAGAAATTTCAAAACAGCCTAATATAGACTCTATTGTGTATATATTAGTGGTAACTCTAATGAAGATTTATAATAAAAAGGAGCAAGCTAAGCAAGACAAAAATATTTGAGCACAAAAAAGAACACCAGATAGCAGAATGGAGCTAAGTAATTTCCCATTACACAGGAACTGGACAACAAATGATAGAGCTAGTTCTCCTTGAATGCGACCTTCATCTCAATTTTCCCAGGACCCCTAAAGAGTCCATTGCCCTCAGACAACAGGAAGTAATTTTAAGAATATGGTGCCCACAGTCCCAAGAGGTGGGTTGGGTGGTTTTGAGTCATTTGGTAGATATTTACTATCATTTAAGGTGGTTGGTTACAAGCTGTTATTGATCATGATAATGGAGGAAACTAAACAGAAGAGTCTAGATTCTAGAATCTTATTCTAAAAAGAAATATGAGGATATAGAAATGGTAGGATAAAAGGGTAGATTATTGAATTTACTTCCAAACTAAAATGGCAACTACTAGTCTCAACTATTTGACATTGGTATGGGTTTTTATATATTGATTCAAATTTCAGGTTATTTTTGCTAGGACCTACTCTACATATGTTTCTACTCTTGTTTAAGATTGCACCTATGCAGTTCATTTAAAAATGTAAGATATAATTAATACTGTGTTAAAGTTAAACACTTTCCTTTTTATTTAGACAAAAAAGCAGAAAATGTTGCAGAATATTTGTACACTGTGTGAAGATGCATTACTGTGACTGGTTTAATAAGGAGCTGAATGGCCAATAATTAGGCATGAGAGATATGCAGGATTTCATGGGAGAGAGAAGAGTAGGAGGAGAAATCTAGGTGCTTGGATTATGCCAGAAACACCAGAAAACACAAAACAAATTGAACATACAGAAATAGAGAAGAGGTTAAAAAATACAGAGTATAACATAGATTAGTAGAAAAGATTAATTTAAGTTATAGGAGCTTGTTGGGGCAAGACTAAGATAAAGGCCAAGCTTTCATAATTAAGAAGTCTCTGTGTTGTTATTTGTGGGCCGGTGGTCCCAACGAGAAAGCTTACTACAAACACCATGCTGTTTTCCTTGCATAGCTCTGTAGTATAACTTGAGAATAGGAGTGTAGTAGTGAAACCTCTAGCAGTGTTTTTATTATTCAGGATTGTTTTATCTATCCTGGATTTTTGATGTTACTACAGAAACTGAAAAATGCCCTTTCAATGTGATCTGAAGAACTATATTGGAATTTTGATAAGTATTGCATTGAATCTATAGATTGCTTTTAGTGAGATGGTCATTTTTACTATATTAATGCTTCCTACCAATAAATATCAAAGATCTTTTTATCTTCTGATATTTTCTTGAATTTCTGTCTTCAAAAACTTGTAGATTTTGTCATAGAAGCTTTTCACTTGTTTGATTAGAGCTATTCCAAGATATTTTGAGGCTACTGTGAAAGATATTGTTTCCCTGAGTTTTTTTAAGGCAGTCTGTTTGTTGTTTGTATATTATAGGAAGGCTTAATATAGACAATGTGAATGAACTAAGTTGCAACCAAAGATGAGTTCTACCAAGAAGGAGTAATCCACATGCCACAAAAAGATAACCAAAAACAAAAAAGAAAGGTTGCAGCTACATCCTGGTGGGGTATGTTAACTCACCCTGTGGTTAAAAAATACAAGCTTATCATGTATATCTAAGAACAAACAGCTCATTATAACTAACAGTGATGAGATACCTGTAAGGTTGGATGGTAGTAATTCTGTTCAAGTAACTTACTGCAGTCAGCCAAGGTCAATAGCTAAGAGCTGGGGCCAGGGATAGACAGAGTGGGGCTTTGACTACCCACATCTGAGTGAGCAGTGCATGTTCAGTGTATAATCATTGGATGGGGAAACTTGCATTGAGTCCCCATTGAGCATTGGGTTTTCCACTTGCTTAGCCCAGAACACACCAGAAATTAACCAGTTTTAAAAGAGATTACCTCAGTCTTTGTTCAGTTTCTGCCATACCTTGTAAAATTTTCTAGATAGGAAGTTTGGGCACATTTTCCTCTTTGTCCACCTCTCAACAAGTTTCATAATTTTCTTAACATCTTACTTTCCCTAATTTCTCATTTTTCTGTATAATTCCAAATATATCTTGCTTCTATTTTGCATACCCTCACGGGAGTCCCAGTCTTTAATATTCATTACTTTGAGGCAAATGACTCAGAGCCACTGTCCCAGACTCACTTCTGATGACCATGATTATCCAGCATCTTAACTCTTTAGATCAAGTACTTGAAAGGTCCAATTGCTCTCAGAAACCCATCATAAAGAATTCTTGAAACTCAATAATGAAACACTAAATAGTTCAGTCTTTCAAAATTGCCACAGAACTTGAATAGATACTTTTGAAGAGAAAAAAAGATATTCAATATGCAAAAATGTGCACAAAAATATTTCACTAATAATCACGAAAAAATAAAATTGAAAATATAAATATAATGTCACCATTAGAATGGCTACTAGGAGAAAAAGAGAGAGGGATGAGAGGAGGAAGAGATGAAGGAAGAGGAGAAGAAAAAGAGTGAGGGAGGAAAAAGAACAAGAAGATAAAGTGTTGCAAAGACATGGGCAGGAGCAGAACCCAGAATATCATCACTTCTGTGCCAGCTCTCTGAGCCCTGATCATCAGAGTAACCACAGAGATACCCAGGTGACACATGTGGAGTACATTTTAGAAAAAGAACTGTCATTCAGAAATCCAGATTTATTATGATGTCTAGTAAGCTTCATTTGCCTTTGCCCCCATCTTTCAAAGCTGTTTTCTACGGATGCAAAGAGTGTGTGTGTGTGTGTGTGTTCAAAACACTACAGTCACTTCAACTAACTATAAAAAGAGTGCTAACAATAAAAGTGTATACTTTGAAAAATAACTGTAGGGACCAGAATTGTTATTACTCTATATACATATATATGGTACAGTATTAATAATTATATATAGTAAATATATGTAATTATATGTAGGGTGTTAAAAGTGAGCTAAGCAAAGACTACAACTTTCATTCTTTGGTATTAATTCATTCATTGACCCATGTGTTCCTCATTCTATCATTAATTAAAATCCAGATGAAGTTTAATGACTATTTCCTTGTGCATTCCAGATGTCATTTTGACTTCGTTATCAGGGATTTTACATTTTGCATAGATGAGTCTGTGGCTCAGAGTAAATGGTACAATCTCCTTA
The DNA here is from genome assembly GCA_004025045.1 of Sigmodon hispidus. NCBI lineage: Eukaryota > Metazoa > Chordata > Mammalia > Rodentia > Cricetidae > Sigmodon > Sigmodon hispidus. Next base: position 7,627 of record PVIH01012364.1, on the reverse strand, counting down.
TGCTCCATCTCACCTTCTTAGCTCAGTGGTAACAGAGACGGCTTTATCTAACAACAAATTTAATCGTGTGTGTGTGTGTGTGTGTGTGTGTGTGTGTGTGTGTGTGTGTGTGTGTGTATGTGTGTAATGAAAGCTTAGGAATACCAAAGACTGTCAAAACATATTCCTTCTCTCTGCTCAATTAATAAGTAAACTTTTTTTCATACAACACACACACAAAAGGAAATATCTGGTGCTTCACATTATGGAGCTCAATGCAAAGGTTCCTTTCTCAGAAAATCTAAATGTATTTTCAGTAATTATTTTCTCTAGCACAGGATTAGAACTTTATTATATCCCTCTTTGCGCTTTATGCTCCTAATCAAAATATTAAGTATCACTGCAGTGTTTTTGAGAGTAGGGAATTGTAATTTGTCTTTATATTTGTATGACATTTTGTTATAATTTCACATTGTTTAAGATATTAATAAAAATGATTTTGTCCTGGGCTAACAAAGGCAGTATTGAAGTACATTGAATACAATTCTCAAATCTATTAAATTCAATAAACATGCCACACAGAGGCTTCACCAATCCAAGGTTGAAAAGTACATTCCTGCCCTTCCAAAACTGATATTGTATTTTAAAGATGAAAATTTAACAAATATTTACAAATCTTAATAGACAAAAAATAAAATTACAGAAATATGTGTGTATGTAAAACATCAATTTTCTTCCACTTAGAACATGCTAGATTATAAAATATATAATCTATAGAAAAATAAGTCATTACATTTTTGTTTCATAATAGCTGACTTGATACAAAAAAATTATTTAAATATCTTTTTTATATCTCACTAAAATAAGAAAAATATCATACCAAGACAAGAAACTTGTTGAATCCAAATGGTCAATATAATTTTGAGCCATTGCTATTTTTAAGACATGGTTGGAATTTTTAACTATTTTTATTCTATTAGTTATAGCATCTGAGAATTGCAAACCCAGTTCTTGGACTTTTTAGAAATGCCCAAGTATCTACTCAAAAACCCATGCCTGAAGAGATTATATGCCCATGAAGAATTTGTTACTGTTCCACTAAATTTACCTGGAGTCAAATTATGTTCTATATATATGGCTGGTATTTATGGGTATCATAGATACATGTTACTGTGATTCTTAATCAAAGGAGATTCTCTTTGCAGTGGAGTGCCAAGAATGCTGAGATTCCTAGATACTCAAGGAACTAAGGAAAAGTGGCAATAGACTTCTCAGCCCTAAACAAGACAAGTCTTCAATAAGGCTCAGAAAAACATCACAAAAAGGGCACAAAATGAATGTAAAGGCTGGAACATAAAGAGGACAATGAAATGCTATCTTCATGATTTGACACAGACATTGTGATTATAATCCTGCAACTGCTCACACTGTGTCTACACTACACTTAATTTGTCAACAGCCAATCACGGATCAGGAGTGACTCATGGGACGTTATTTTTCTCTGCTGAACCATTGACTACTGATGGATTCTGTAATAGAAGCATTCAGTTTCTTCAGTTTTGTACTCAATGCTATGCACATCAGATATCAATGTATGAATCCTAACCCATGCTCACACACATAGCACAAGCAGATATTAGAGGGTCACCAAACATTAAGAATGAAGAAAGTAGAAAATACACTTGAATGGAGAAGAGGTTTTGCCCAGGATAGGAGTAAGATAGGAGAGGACTCAGGCAAGTGTAATCAGAATGCGTTTGACAACCATGAAATTGTCAAAGAAAAAATTTAATTAATAAAAATACAAATTAATAAGTGAAATAAAATATAAATAATGTCAAAAGAACAAAATAAAAATTTCTAGTGATCAAAGGACAAGAGGAAATCCAAAGAATCCACACTAGAATTTTGTTTCCTAATACAATGCTATTCAACAGTCATACATGAGTTATCAAGGACCCTCGGTGCATAAGACACCCAGGATTATAAAGGATAATACATAAAAGTCTACAAACAATTTGGGTCCAAAGGTAGTTAAATTTAGTGGCTGCTCTACAGAGATGTTTATATTCAATTAATTCTATTATCCTCTTGGCAGAGATTCAGATCTTGATTACAACTCCATTACAAAATTTTAGGCAAGTTTCAGTGGTTTTATTCAGAGTGCTGAGAGACCAAGACTATCATAATTCTCTGGTAGAGACTGAGCAGCAAGTAGGCATAATTTCTACATTAAAAAGAAAAATTTTGCAAGAAAAACTTGTTATTACATGTCAGATCTCCTTTCATGATGAGTGGAGACTGATTCTATCTGTGGAAACACGTTGCAGTGGTTTGGATATAGCTTGACACTGTCAATATCCATAGTGAAAAATTTTTTGCCAATATGATGTTATTTACAGTCACAGAGTCCTTAGAAGGGATTGTATCATGGGGGAAGAGAGTATGTCCTTATGAAAAGATTGATATAAAATTCATGACAGTGGGGTGGGTATCAGAAAAGCAGCTCGTTATAAAGTGTGTGGGCATCTTGGTTCTCTCTGTTCCATAGGTTCCTGCTGTGCTTTGCTAGGAGCCCCTCACACTAGAAGCCATGGACGTACTGTTGTTGTGCTTTTGAACTTTTAAAACCAGGAGCCCAAATAAATTGTTTCTCTTTTTAGTTAGCCAATTCAAAGTATACTGTGATAACAACAGAAAATGTGACTGAACAGAGGCACAACAATCTTTACTTGGAAAAAAAATAGTTTAAAGTTTCTGTTCATTTTCTACAAGAAAAAGAATTCATGATCCATTTTATTAAAGAAACCATGATTTTCTTGCAAGTGTCATATAATAAGACAGACCATCATTAAACACTTTCAAGACAAAAGTCATATAAGAACATTGCAAAGCAGGGTCATTTCAGCTTCTCATCAGGCCACTGTGTAACCGCACAATTTCAACTCTCCTCACACCTGTCTGAACAGCTTTCGATTTTCCCCCATATGAAAGTCATCTTCCACACAGTGCTTACTATCTAATTTTTAATGGAGTTCTAAAAATATCATCCACCTCTCCACTTAGATTCTTTCACAGATTTTCATCACTCATTCAATCAATTTAAAATTTTTAGGTTGGGACTTTTGACACATGTACGATCTAGTGCTAACTACCATTTCCAGCTACATTTTTATTCATTTCCCAGGCTAAACCTCCTATCCATCCCAGAAAAAAATATTTCCAAGTCACAATTCTTTCTCCAATATGCTTCTCTCCACTGGGAAATTAAGAGAGCTATGCTAAAGATGATTTATTCAGTAATTTTTCTTTGTGCTATAAAACAATACTAGAACGCAAGATGGATGCATGGAGGTCTCGAGAATTACGGAATAATGGAGCTGAAGTATTAAAAGGTACTAAGTATGAAAGAGTATGGTATGGGGATGTGTAGAGCCTGGGGTAAGTGAAGAGGCAAATAAAATCCAGTGCTGGTAGAAAAAACACAATAGTAAAGCAGTAAAAATGCCGATGGGGAAACACAAGAAGCTATATTTTAAAAGTTTGATATCAGAAACACCAAAGACCTTTAAAGTAAAGCAAATCCAGCTGACAAGTTTCCAATTGTAAGTGAATGGCTTTCTAATGATTTTGATCGGAGAAGGCCCTGCAGCCAGAATCTAGGTATTTGAAAAAGTCCTAATGATGGAATCACCAAGGAGCACCTGGGAAAAGAAAAAATGTTTCTCTGTGCAGCAAAGACTTTCCTGCTTAGCTCCCTGGACAACCTAAAATCAAGTGGAAGAATGTCTAATTTAAATCCTTCAAATAGAATGTAGCTTAAGGAATGTCTATAAAGTTGTTCTTTTACAATTAACTAAAAAGATCAAAAACATGTTTTAAGCACAGAAATATAGCAAAGAAAAATCTTCTGGAATATGTAAGATCAAGAGTGTTTACATTTACTAATTATATAAAATGTCCTCAAATGAAAAGACTGCTTTTACCCTACGATAAATTAGAAGGTGTCAATAAAATTGTTTAGGGTTTTTGAAAAGAAACAAGAAGAACCCAACACTATTTTCTGAAGCAAGTTTTCCTTCAGAGGATACGGGCTGCTTTGTTGCTGATGCTAAAGCCCACATCCTGCTGTGGCTGTGCCACTGTGGATACATTAGGAGATTCTTATTAGAGGTGTGTTAAGTAAACTGAAAGCAGGTTAGGCTATATATCAGAAGAAAGATATCATAAATCATTACATTACCAGCAAGAAAAAATGTGATTTCAGTAGACAACTTAACACTAGCTTTTAAATCAACATTAAATCTACATATCACCATAAAATATGGGAGTTTTGTCGTCGTTTCCTAAAACTGCTGATCTCTACTTTAAAACTAAATGTATCAGGTGGGCAGAAAGGTTCAGCAGGCAGATGTGTTTGAAACCTAAGCATGCAATATGATTTCATCTCTGGAACCCATGTAAAAGTAGAAGGAAAGAAATAACTGTTCAAAGTTGACCTGTGACCTCCACATGTACATCAGGCATTGCAACACCCCAACACACGCATGCACACACACACACACACACACACACACACACATACACACACACACATTATATAAATATGCATACACGTGCCAATAAATACATTTTTTGACTAATAACAACAACCAATCAACAAGAGTGATAACTAGATAAAAGCATCCAAATTTAGTTGTGCTTGCTGAGGTTCAAAAACAGTACTTAAGCATTGAAATGTTTTGAAGGTTACTCCCATCAGTTGAGACATGGAACTTTGTTGAAGTTGTTAATGAACATTGAGAAATAATCAACAATAACATCTGATTCAAGATGAAAATTGCAAAAATATGAAAGGAAAAAATTCCTTATGGAATAGCTTGTATACAATGTAAAATAAATTGGCTAAAAAATGAAATCAAACTGATGACTCACCAATTGGAAAAGGTTGAAATATGGGTAAAGATGCCAGAGGCTAAACAGGTTATACAAATAAGCTCTGGTGTTCTATTGTGTGTTAAAGTGATGGTGCTTACCAATAATGTACATTTTGAAACACAAAATAGGCTTTTAATTGCTTTCATCATGCTCTCTTCATGTTTGAGGTGGTGGGTATGCTGATAATCTAACTTGATCACTGCAAATTGTGTACAAGTATTGAATTGTAATAATGTATAAAGAATTGTTTTATCAACTAAGATTAATAGAAAAGATTCTTTTGAAATACAATCACAATCCAGGGTTGGGGGGCAGTAAGGAAATACATTAGCCAGCAAGGAGGCTACAGTCCTCACTCACATTGTATGATATGATTGGTATAATCAGTGTGATCAGAAGGGGGTTTGGGCACTTTACATTTATACATAAGAAATAAAACAGAAGGTTATTTATAACAAACAGGGATTTGAAATATAGTTAGTAATGAGAAGCGAGGAAAGAATTCTTAAACTCAGAATGGTTATAAAGCATGAGGTTTGTTTGTGTGTGTGTGTGTGTGTGTGTGTGTGTGTGTGTGTGTGTGTGCACTAATAAATCATTATGCACAGTCAAAATTTATTTCACGGCATATCTAAAGTAGAATTTGTTGGTGGATATTTATTTAATCATGCTGTTTACTCTGAGTTTGCATTTTGGATCAGGAGGCCGAGTTAGTAACTAGTTGATGGAAAGTAATCATAGGGCATCTGAAGGTATGTGGAAAAGATAAAGAGACACACTTGAAGCAGCAGGGCAGAATTTGGCATAGTGCTACGTTTTTTGTTTGGTGGAACCGAAGGACACATTCTTTCTGAGATGTCAGAAAGGAGAGAAGGTTAGCTAGGTGATACTCAGCCTCTCTAGCTAGCAGGTTGTCACCCCAGCCTTTCAATCTCAAGTCTTACTTATAAATAGAACTATTGAGATTTACTTAAAGCTACCTTTAGCAGCAGCAACAGATCTGGTGTCTGTGGGAATAAACCAGGGCAGCAGACTGGTTATTGCAGAGTTATAATTGTTGGTTGAAATAGCAGGAAATTAAGACACAGCAATTGTGCTGAAGTTAAAACAACAAGACTCAGTATTAAAGTTCAAAAGATAAAATAAGGCTTTCTTTTCTTGTAAATTTTTATTTAATTCAGATAATATGGCAAAACATAATAAATATTCAATACATGGTTTTTAAATTTTAGTTATTGATGGGAAATAAGAATTTATATATAAATGTTCACCTTACAATCCCAATATTATATTATCCATTAATTTTGCCTTTCTCTATATTTATACTCAATATGTAGGAAAACTGAAAACTTAACATTCATCATTTTTTTTTCTTCTTTGATCATGGTAAGAGCATAGTAGAAAGTTGGAATAATAGAAATGCCAAAAAATGCAAAAAGAAATAACAAAAATGAATACTCTCTGTGAAATATAAGTGGATTGTATGATAATATGGATAATTAATTTTTAGCATTTAAACAATGAAAACCACTCACAAACAATTATCACTCTCATATCACTGTAAAGAGCTCAAGTCTCAACTGCACTTGTTACTGCCCAGGCTACTATACATAAAACATGAGGCTGGCTTCTTTTCCTAATGTACAAGATATAGAATGTACACAGTGATTTCTGGCCATATTAAATACTATTGAGAGGAAACAGAGACAAAGTAATTGATTGCACAGACACAGAAAGCAGAATGTCTGGCTCAAGTCCTGTCAACACGATCCCCCAAGCTTTGACCTCAGATAAACTCCATTCATGTCTAGGTGCCAGGATTTCTTGTCTGTTAAGGTGAGGAAGAGTATCTTCCTATGTAGTATGTATAAATCCCACATTAACATCAATAAGAGCATCAAAAATATGATTAAAGCCACCAGAAATTAAATAACAATTAGTGGTCTGAAAATAAGAAACAGCCTGAGCAAGATGAAATGGCTTTCATATATGCTAAGACATGGAAGTAGCAGAAAGCTTGGGCCAGGGTCAAGAGTTGGGCTTGAAAGACTATTCAGCCATTGAGAAGATGAACAAGCATGTCGAATGAAGAGAAACAGCTCTGTCTTCCAACAATGTGTGGGAGCAAACCTGCAGCCATGGGAGCTGGGGTTCAGAGTGTAAGAATGTCCATGTCTATTACATCTCAGGCAATTCGAGTTTTGAGGTACAAAAACCTGAGAACCTGAAACACTAGAAACTTTGTATATATCATTTAAAGATTTTAAGACATTCCTGTAAAATAACAATTTGTATTTAACATTGAACAAACTATAAATCAACAAGTTTAGAAGGGATATCCATCTAAGTTCATCCAATAGGTGGAGGAGATATGTATTTCAACATATAGAACCTTGGATACCAAGGAACTCTTTCTTTTTTTTCTTTTTGTTGTTTTTTTTATTTTATTTTATCTTATTTTATTTTACATAAAACAAAAAAGACTTTATTTTCTTTTTTTATTTTTTTTTATTTTTTTTTCCTTCTTTATTTTGTATTTATCAAAAAAAACACAGTAAAAAAAGAATTTAAAATGTGGAAGGGTTAACAATAACTATACAGAGGATAAGAATCATAAGCATGGCTTATCAAGGGTGGAAATACAAATAAGATTGCTACACCTATATTTTCTTTGTGTTCATCTTTCCCTCTGAATTTTTTTTTCCATCCC
>PVIH01012363.1:0-63944 GCA_004025045.1 Sigmodon hispidus | reverse complement strand
AGATGATATGATTGTATACATAAGTGACCCACAAAATTCTTCCAAGGAACTGCTACAGCTGATAAACACCTTCAGCAATGTAGCAGGATACAAGATTAACTCAAAGAAATCAGTAGCCCTTCTATACACTAAAGATAGAAGAGCTGAAAAAGAAATAAGGGAAACATTACCCTTCATATTAGCTGCAAATAGTATTAAACACCTGGGAGTCACTATAACCAAAGAAGTAACAGACTTATTTGACAAAAATTTTAAATCACTGAAAAAAGAAATTGAAGAGGATATCAGAAAATGGAAAGCTCTCCCATGTTCCTGGATTGGTAGGATCAATATAGTAAAAAATGGCAATTCTACCAAAGGCAATCTACAGATTCAATGCACTACCCATCAAAATCCCAACACAATATATTTTGGACCTTGAAAGAACAATACTCAATTTCATTTGGAATAAAAGGAAAGCCAGGATTGCCAAAACAATTTTACTCAACAAAAAAACCTCAGGAGGTATCACCATCCCTGACTTCAAGCTATACTATAGAGGTACAGTAATAAAAACAGCCTGGTACTGGCATAAAAACAGACTTGTGGACCAATGGAATAGAATTGAAGATCCAGACATTAACCCAAAAACCTATGAACACCTGATCTTTGACAAAGAGGCCCAAAACATTCAATGGAAAAAAGATAGCATATTTAACAAATAATGTTGGCATAGCTGGATGGAAGTGTGTAGAAAATTGCAAATAGATCCGAGCCTGTCACCCTGCATAAAACTCAAATCCAAGTGGATCAAAGACCTCAACTTAAACCCAGCCACTTTGAACTTGATAGAAAAGAAAGTGGGAAATACACTTCTACAAATTGGCACAGGTGACCACTTCCTAAATATAACACCAGTGACACAGACACTAAGACCAACAATCAATAAGTGGGATCTCCTGAAGCTAGGAAGCTTCTGCAAAGCCAAGGACACTGTCAATAGGACAAAACAACAGCCTACAGAATGGGAAAAGATTTTCACCAACCCTACAAGTGATAGAGGACTGATCTCTAAGATATATAAAGAGCTCAAGAATCTAGAGCCCAAAACCTTGAATAACTCAATCAAATTGGGGTACAGATCTAAAAAGGCAATTCTCAGCAGAGGAACTACGAATGGCTGAAAGGCACCTGAAAAAGTGCTCATCATCTTTAGCCATCAGAGAAATGCAAATCAAAACAACTTTGAGGTACCACCTAACACCTGTTAGATTGGCTAAGATAAAAGGCACAGATGACAGCCTATGTTGGAGAGGATGCAGAGCAAGGGGAACACTCCTTCATTGTTGGTGGGAGTGTAAGTTTGTTCAGCCACTTTGGAATGCAATATGACGGTTTCTCAGAAAAGTGAGAATCAATCTCCCCAAGGACCCGGCAATACCACTTCTGGGTGTATACCCTAAAGAGGCACATTCACACTCCAAAGGTATTAGCTCAACTATGTTCATAGCAGCATTATTTGTAATAGCAAGAACCTGGAAACAACCTAGATGTCCCTCAACTGAAGAATGGATTAACAAACTGTGATACATCTACACAATGGAATAGTACTCAGCAGTAAGAAAAAACGATATCCTAAAATTCACAGGCAAATGGATGGATTTGGAGAATATCCTCCTGAGCGAGGTATCACAAACTCCATTTACATAGCAAATGCGTGAGGGGAAGGTCAGTCTGTTACATCTTTTGTCTGTATGACCAGGAAAATGCTCAAAAGGTAGCGGTGGACAATTCCATCATTTGACCAATATATTCTCACGACACCTTAGTAGAAAGGATTGTGTCTCATCAGGCAATAAGGACATTAATGTGTGTGACTCCAGTCTATAGGTACCAATGTGTCTGACAGCAGATCACAGCCTCAGAAAACTGAGCAGTCTACAGCAGGGTCTGGCCAACACTTTCTGCAAAAGGCAAGAGAGGAAGTATTTTAGGATGTGCCATCATTTGTCTTGGATACAAGATTTCGCTATGTTTCCATGAAAAATGCCTACAGTAAAGATCCAAACACATGGCTTCCCATATCCTGAGAAACTCTGTGTATGGGTAGTAGAGATGGACTTTCACATACTTAATATGTATCTTAAAATGCTATTCTTTCTATTTTGCTCTGAATCATTTAAAGACATAAAAGTCATTCTCAAGTAGTGTGTAGTTGAGAAACAAAATAAAGTTTCATGCTGAATTTGGCCCACAGCCAACTCCTATTCTATAGAATTGTAGAAAAACTTAGACCTAACTGATCCAGGCCTCTTATTGATCATGATGGCTGTATTTAAGCTAATGTCATACAGGCATCATTTGGCTTGTGTCCATCATGCCAAAGTGATGTTGAAAAAGATGAGTAACCACTGATTAAAAACTATATGGGATGGTTAACATTCCTTTACATAGCACTTGGATTATGTTATTTCTTGTTAGAAATTGTCAACTGAATTAAAGAAAAAATAATTTACATTTAACTGCTCCCCATTTCCAAATCAGAATACTTATTGCTGCCCCATCTTTGAAAATGGTTTATGAAGTATCACAAAAGGAATAAATGACATCCTCAGTACTTGATTAGTCCTTGGATTATGGAGCTAAGAAATGTCAAAAAGCTGAGTGCCAGGAAACAGGAAGGTGGCTCAGCCAGGAAAGTGCACACCACACAAGCATAAGGACCTGAGTTTAATTTCTAGCACTCATGTGAAAAGTCAGGCCCAGTGGCCACAAGTCCCATGGCAAGAGAGACAAACACAGGAGGATCCTTAGAGCTCAGCTGTAAGCTCATCTTACCAAATCCAAGAGTTCCAGGTTCAGTGGGAGACTCTGCCTAAAACAAGGTGGAGGGGCAGACACCTGATATTATTAGCCTGTAGCCTCTACATGTATGTACATGTGCATATACACCTATTTATACACATGCACATGTATGCACATGCACACATAGAAAGACACCTGACATCACCTCTAGCCTCCACATGTATGCACATTCGCACCTGTACCCATGCATGCACGCACAAGTACACACACACACACACACACACACACACACACACACACACACACACATGAGCACACAGACACACAAAGGTGAATTGTGTATCCTTCCCATGGTAACATGCTTTCACTTTTGATTATTATTTAAAACTGAACTGAAAGATGTTGAATTTGCCCAGGTCTTAGCAGTCCTTGCTCCTTTGGTAGAGTTGTTAGCTATCCAGCTTCCTTTCAGTGATCTTATTGCATGACCAGGCGATGAGGAACCCACCCTCTATTTCTATCTTATTTCTTTTTTTAACAATTTATTTATTATGTATACAGTATACAGAAGAGGGTACCAGATTTCATTATAGATGGTTGTGAGCCACCATGTGGTTGCTGGGAATTGAACTCATGACCTCTGGAAGAACAGTCATTGTTCTTAACCTTTGAGCCATATCTCCAGCCCCTTTATCTTATTTCTAAAAGACAAACTATTGTTAACCTGTATCATCAATACATCACCACCCACAGCTCATGTGAGCATCACTTTCAGAAGCCAAGTGGAGTGGTGTAAGGGAACTACTGATGTGCTTACCAGGTAGTTTAGAAAACAGAGCTAGAAAGCTGTGAGACCTGTCTGGGATGTGTAAAGTCTACCAATAATAAGACTGTGTCTTGGCCAAACCTAAATCTCCTCTCCAGACTAACACACTCACTCTCGCTCTCTGTCTGTCTCTGTCATTGTCCCTCTCAATCTCTCTCCCTGTCTCTGTCCTCTCTCTCTCTCCTTCTCCCTCTCCCCCACCCCCATTCTATAAACCTGTGGAGCAGAAGACATGAATAGTTACATCTCCACTCTGCATGAGAGGAACCTCCCCTAAGCCACCTGACCACTACTGTCTCAAGCATACATACACCATGGGAAAGAGTGCCATCGATCAGTACTGAGCAGTTTGTCCAGGTGTCATCAAGGAGGGAGTTTTGTGGTGGTCAGTGTTTTTTAACTGTTGTTATACAGTCAGCTCCCTGGGGTTTCTGTGTTGCTCATCACAGCCCCCCACACCCCCACACCCCCACTCCCCCACCCCCTCACCCCTCCACCTCCCTGGCTTTTGCATGCTTTACTTAGTGCCTTGCCAAAAAGCTGTCACAAGGCAGGAGCATTTGCAAGAAGTCATCTGCTTATTGAACAGCTCTCAGGAGAAGACATAAATGTCATTCTGTTGTTCCCTTCTGTGAGTCACAGTTGGCATCTTAACATGGAGAGCAAGTGTAAAATGTCTGGGAAATTTCTGTGTTAAAAGGCTTGCTGCAAATGAAGCACTTTAATTGAAATTGCCAGGGCTTGCTGGCTCTTCCTCTCTCTGAAACACAAATACCAAAAGCCACTGTCCTAACTTGCAGTCTTAGTCTATAAAAGGCACTCAGATAATTCAGGTCCTGGTGACAGATTATAACATGGTCTCGTCTCCCGAACCTAATGGATAGCTTTAGATTTTGAAATACCAAAGCATTTTTCTTTTAGAGTCTACAGGAAGCTGCAGACTTCAGGAATGCCACTGTCCCATTTTCCAGAAGAATACAATTAATTTCAACTCCATAGTAAATAAACTCTATGTGGTGAATAACGACCTCAGTTCAACTGTTAATGCCTGGTGTGTGGCAGATTCGTTTCTAACTCCCCAGATTCTTGCAGAGGAGTGAGATGTCTCCATTTTACTGATGAATAGATCAGGACTAAGAACCATAAACTGAATTTTTTAGCATCACACAGAAAATTCAAACCCAGGAATGCCTTCAGTGCCTCCTTCCATGAGTAGAAAAAAAGAAATCCAGAATTTTTTTTAACAAAAACTAGTAAGTGATGATTCTTTTTGATGATCAGTAGATACATATATCTTTCCATTATTAATTATTTAGAATATGTAATACTTCATATATTTATGTTGTGTTCATACATGTGCCAGTACAAATGTATGTGAAGTGCATGTGTACAAGTGTATACATATGGAAAATAGAGAATATCTCCAGGTGTCATTTCTTAGAAGTTGACTATCATGTCTTATGACACAAGATCTCTTATTGGTCTCTGAGGCTTACTAACTAGGCTAAACAGGCTGGCCAGGGAATTACACACCTGCCTCCACTTTCCCAACAATGGGATTTTAAGAATGTGCCATCATACTGAATTTTTTCATGGGTTTTGAGAATCAATCTGAGATCCGCATGCTTACAGAGAAAGCACTTTACCAACTAGCCTATCTCCTATAAGAATGTCTTATATGTGTACATATTTATGTATGTAGATAGACATACATGCATATTAATCCACTTTGATATCTATATCATGACTCTGTTAGGATGCTTGTCAGACATGAGCAGGGGATGCAGAGGATCAGCTTCAGCCTCAGGAACTTGGGAAGCTGGCAGATTAGTCAGCTTAAGTGCAGTTCAGTATGCAATATTGCCACATGAGGGTTCTGGTGGTGTCTTGTGGGGTTTCTCAGATAGCCATGAAAGATGAGGAAGGATGCTTGGATGGAGGAATGGCATATGTCAAGGAAACACACAGGGAATGAAACCAGATTCCTTCACCCTAAAAGGTCTCAAACACTTGTGCACTGAAAGCGCAGGAAGACTGATAGCAACACCTATGTCTAACAGATCTTTGGATTGAGCAGGTCCAGTGCACAGAATGTATGTCTCTAGCTAGTTCTCAGGTGATGTGGATGATGCTGACCCACTTGAGCAGCACTACCTGAAACATCTCAGGGGGAATCACTCCATGAGGTCTCCAGAACAGGCTGTCCTAACCAGCCATGTGCTATCTCAGAAACCACCTTTACATTGCTCCTATTTACTAAGATATCTGAAAAATCTGTAAGGCCTCTTTATTTGATATGAAACCCTCAGGCAAGGAAGCCAAGGATTGTTAAATTAATAATGAAGCTCCTCCTCAGTAAATTGGCTGAGCCAAGCACAGGGCACAAGTCTGTCCTCAGCAGTGAGTAGACTCAGCCCTGGAGTGTTCTAGTTGAAATTAATGAAGGAGGAGGAGGAAGAGACCAGTGCCTTCCTTCTGACTCTCCTGTCTTCTTAAGATGTACTAGGGGGCCCAGAGCAAAGCCCGTCCATCACACTTCCATCCACACTCAGTGCTGCTCCCAGTCAGTACTCTGCATCCTGGAAAGACCCTCCTCCCCAGTTTGTTCAGCATCCCCAGAGCTCTATCAATTTTTGAGGACCATGGACAGTTTCAAACATCTGTCTGGCGCTATGCTATTTGTCTGCAATACAGTACTTTGGGTTCAGGGGAAGACAGTGAGGAAATTCTGACTGTCCCCTGAGAAGGAGGGCCCCAAGCCATTCAGCAGTAAGGACAGTAGTGAGTGCTGAATAAAAACACTACACACACACCCAGAACCAGAAGAGACTGTGCCACCGCTAAACCTACAAAGAAGAAATAAGAGGAGAAAGAAATGGCCAGAGAAATAGAACATAAAATGACAAAATGATTGAGACTTCATCTGCTGAGCACCCAGGTCATCAAATAATCCATCATCACCTCACACATTTCAGCCAAACTTGAACCAGTTTCCCAGTCTCCGGCATTTACTTTAAGTTCCTCAGGGTTCCCGGCCCACTAGCTTGGAACTCACACACAACCATCTGCTTCCTCTGCCCTTTGAGTAACTATTTCAAGTGAGCTGTTTAAGGTCAAGTTTTACACTAGAATTCTAACCACTTCTCTTTTTTAACCTTTGTTGTGTGCATGGGGTGGGGGAAGGCATGGGTATGCATGCTCAGGTGTGTCCATGCTGCAAAGCACCTGTGAAGGTCACAGGACAGTCCCTTCTATTGTAAGTTCATCAACTGTCAGGCTCACATCGAAGCACATTTACCCATTGGACCATCTTTCCAGCCCCATACATTTTCATAGAAGGACTAAGAACAACTGGGAAACTTATAATGCCCTAGACCTGTGGACAAAGTGCACTGAAAAGGATTGACCTCATGCCCACAGGTGATCAGGGAGCTGGAAAATTAAGATAGGCAGTTCAATGTAGTTAGGGGATTCAGAGATGCCCAGTTCTGCAGAATTCAAGCTGGAGAAGAGCCCATGTCTTTCTGTGTCCTCATTTACCCATGAGAACACTGCAGCCTACCAGGAACAGCTAACTACTGGCCCCACATCCTATGCTAATGAGTGACAGCTGCTTCAGCCCGCTAGCAATTGCGATTTGTCATGTCATTTTTATCTGGCTTTGAACGATGAGAGTTTTTCTGGTAGTGACATTGATCATTTGACACTTACTGTGTACCTCAGACACTGAGCTGGTCAGTCTGCTGCATCCCTAGGCTTAGCGCTTCAAGATTCAACCAAGCACAGATCAAAACCACACAAGATTGTTAAGCTCACTTGTTGGCAGGTGTTTGTTGTTCAGAATAATGGTTTCACTAGGCCATTCCCATTCACATGTGCCACGGACTTCCATAGTCTTCACCCTCTCTTGTTTCTTCGCCCCTTCCCCTTGCACTGCTCCCCCTACTCTTCAAGTATTTTTCCTAAAACTGGATTCTGCATACAAAAGAAAACATGCACTCTGTGGCACCCAATGCACAGCAAAGTTGATGTTCAATAAATTTGTGGAGAACTGAAATATACCCCCATATTTGATTTATAGTCTTGGGGACTCCTCAGCTCCAGGGCTTCTTTTTGCAGTCAGAGGATTCTCTTCAAGTTTCCTGAAGAATCATCTTAGTCTAGTAGGCTAAGGATTACATATGCAAGCTGTTCCTATGTGAGTAATATTCTTTACAACCAGATTTCCGGGCATATTCCACCCCATAGACTAGGTTCTGTTGAAGTGCACTAAAGGCAGCATCCCCTAGGTGACCCTGCAGCATGATGCCTGTGTTCCTGGATCTGTGTCTATAAAAATAAAGGAATCTAGTTTATTCAGACAAATTTCTCCCCAGGAGATCTGATGACACTTCTTTACCCTTTAGTCCTTGAAATAAATATCACTTCATTACAGAGTCATCTTTGACTAGTGTTATATGAAATAGTCTCACCCACTACTTACCTACACTTTCACCAAATCTGCACCTTGATTATTTCTTTAGCAGCATCACAGTTAAGTCCCACTTCTTTGGGTGGACTTTTAAAATTCTTTTTCTTATCTAACAGAATGCAGTATTTTATTTGTCTGGATCATCCCAAGAGTTCACAGAGGTCATTGTGCTTTTAACATGTATTTAAGCAAATACCATTTCAGGCTGTGAGCTGGCATTCTAGCAACCATCTCCATCTCTTTCATCCCACCAATTCCACATTTACATGCTCTTCTTTCTCCATATTTTATGGATGAAGAAACTAAAGCACAGAGAGATGAAATGACCTTCCCCAAAGCACAGAACTACTATGTGTATTTGAACCCATGGAGTCTAGCTCTGGGTTCATGTTCAACCATTGCTACACTGAACAAATTATGTGCAGCAAATTAAGCATATGAGTAAATTAACCAATTGAAATCTTTTTTCTGGCACTTATACTTTATGTTTGTGATAAGTATCCCCACCTCTAATCTGTTTGTCTTTTAGGATTTTGTTGGGGTAAGGGTATTGAAAACATATGTCCTTTTAAAACCTTTCTTCAATTAAAAAAAAAAGGGGGGCTCTTACCTACAGTCATGAAGGAAATGTATTTATCATATGAAAAGATAAACTGCATCAACAGGCACCCACGTATTGTGAAAGTTATCCAGAAGCCAGCACATTTGCAATTTTTGTTATATTGATTGTAGGGGGTTGAGATTCCAACCCTTAATCCTATGATCATATTGCAAAAAGAATCTGCATATGTAATCAAATAAAGGAGCTTGAGACAAGATTATCCTGGATTATCCTTGATGGCTCTAAACCCAATAGCTAGAGTCTCCATCAGAAACATACAAAGAAGGGAGGGAGAGGAGGGATGTGTTCAGAGAGGCGCTGGATTCAGTGTGGTCAGGCCACTGGACACAGAACAGGCAGACTGGAAACCTGAGGAAGCATGGTCCTGGGACATGAACTTGTGACTTCCACAATTGTGAAAGAATAAATAAATACACATATTCCTGCTGACAGGGAAGAAAGAGATTTTCTTCAATGGCATAGACACTTGTAAGGTTCACATATTCCCAAAAACAACCCTAATGAAGCTCACTGAGTCACACACACATACACACACACACACACACACACACACACACCATGAAACTACAAGGAGGTCACTTGGGAAAAAGAAAGGAATCAACAAGAGTAAGTGGAGGATACAAGAGAATACTGAGAGTAAATATATTCAAAACATAACATGTACATGTATGAAAATTTCATAATGAGACCCATTATTATATATATGGCAATTTAAAAATATCCTCAAAATCTTAGGATATCAAATTCTCAAAAAGGATGCATGGAGCATCCTTAAGAGGAAGATAGAAAAGTAAAAGCTAAATGCTAAGTCTCCAGCATACATGGCATGACTTGCTTAACTATGCAGTTGTTCCTGATTTACTTTTCTACTGATCACCTAATATTCTGATTGCCTGTTCAGAATTTGGTTGGTAAGAACCAGACTTGAGGAACAACTAGAAAGAATGCCTGGGGATAGCTTGTAGGAAACATGGGAGAAATTCTAACAGGGATTTTGAAAAAAACAAATAATTGATACCCTAAACTACCTCCAAGCTGCCCAGTGTGTGAGTGTATTTGGATTCTTCTAGAGGTGAGATGGAAGACTTCCTCAAATACAAATGTCCTGCCTCCATCCTCATAATTTTCAATACAAGTATATACTGTGGCTCCCAAATTTGCATATCTAAAAAATAAACACTTTGTGATAATTGTTACTAGGCAGTCCAGGCATCACTCTTCTGAATTAGAGTGGTTGAGTTAATTTGTTGGCTTATAGATGGTTATCAAGATCATCCTTCTGCCTTGTGAGTGACATCATTTTATGTTTTTGTTCTAAATATCTTTATATTTTTAATAGCACATGATAAGCTTGTTTCATGATAACTCTGGTACCAAACAATAACTTCCTACAGAAAGCATGACAACAAGATAATATGTTTTAATCAAACACAAGCCACATGTGCACAAGGTTTCCAGTGCACAGGCATGAAGCCATTAATCCTCTCTAAACTCAACACCTGCAAAAGCTTTTCCTTAAGGGAATCATTAGCTCCCTAATAGAAGTCATCCTAGGAGAAGGCAGTGCCCCTTAGCTAAATAAGTAACTAACCAAGTTCACTGAATTAACCTTTCTTCCTAGGTCACTCCCCTCAATGATCTAACAGAAACAAACCCCTTTTGATTCTTCACTAGCTTGCTGAGAGGAGGGTACTAGTGAAAATGTCCTCAATGATATTCCTAAAAGCTATTATCATTGTCTCTAAGCTACTAACCAAATTCCATTAGAACATCTAACCATGGGAGATGCTCTCCTAATTTCTTACCATGTGTTATTAATATTTCAAGACACTAGAAGTCACATGGTGGTGATATGTTTGAGAGAGCAAAGAAGATGGGAATGGTTCCTGGTTCCTGCAGCAGAACCCAAGCCTTGAATTGCAGTCTTGATTATAGCCAAACCTTGATGTGACTGAGCAAAAAACCAAATCTGGAGCCATGGTTAGCCAGCAGAAATGGTCACCACCATTGGAAAAAAAGACATACTAGAGGCCATATTACTTTTGGGCAGATTTCTCCAGCACTGGTGGATATATATTCTAATCTAAAATATCATAGAGAAGAAAGAAATAGATGTTTCCATGGAGACCACTTCGCAGAACTGGCTCTCCTGCCTCATTATCATATCTGATTTGATTTAAGTATTTTCTGGAATCAGTTTGAATGTCATCTGTGCACCTTATTCCTTCAGTAGCCATGGATTGTGTAACATCTGGCCAGAGGTTTTCTTAAATAAACCATGTAATTGTAAGCAATCTCTTTCATTCCCACCCATCCACTTATATATGCTTTCCTTGCAGATTGATTGTCACATGAGAATTCCATTAGCATTTACTTCAAATCTCTACATTTTTTAGGTTGGCTGAATCGATCCTTTCTTTGGGAGTCAGAGTAGCTACCTGAAGCTGGATATGCTAATTACATTTCAGGAAGCATGACTAGTATTGGCTTGAGTTACCTAGTGCCAGATACAAAGAGCAGCCTGCCAGAAGCACTCCTCGGACATAGGATATTTTCTCAGTGACTTCTTCTTAATTTTCCTTTATCATTATTAGAAAAGCTAACCCCTTTTATGTTATTTACTTCTCCTGATTTGCCCCCCTTACCCCCAGTTAACAACTACTTAGGTGACAGGGTTTATTACTCTTTCTTTAGTTTACAGCTGGGCCCCTTCACTTGGAGCATCAATGGTGATGCCAGTTTGCTAACAAAGAGAACCCGCTCTTTTTTTTATGCTCACCTCCGTCTTGGTTGAATATGATCATTTGATGGCACTCAATTGGAACCTGTGGGTTAAAACAGGTAAACAAGCCGTCTGCAACCAAATTCATAAGAATTCATTACACATCCCTTACAATATCGAAGACTCAGAATCCTATTTGCATCTGTTGAGATGTTTTGGGAAAGAATTTCATTACCTCTAATTCAGGAACTCAAATACTCCTACTTTCTTTGTTACATGCACAACTTTAAAAAAAAATTTCTCTTTCCTAACAACTAGATTGTCTAGATTTGTATTGAACTTGGGAGAAGATTTACTGTTTAGGTAATAAAGCTAAAACTTCAAGTCCCCAGAGAAAGAAAAGAGTGATGGTATTTCATATTCATAATTTTATGTACATTTTTTAATAGAGCAGGCAACAAAATTACATAAGCTTTAGTCTCCACAAAGTCTGTATCTACCCCTGGTGGGAATATTTTGAAATACAAATTTTATTTTAAAACCTTTTATGGAAGAATCTGTGTTTTAGCTGGTCATGGTGGAGTACGTCTGTAATCTGAGTATTTAGGGGGTGGAGGCAGAGAGATCAGGAGTTCAACACCATTCTCGGCTGCACGGGAAGTTTGAGACTGGCCTGTACTACATGACCAAGGGATCGGGGGGACGTAGGAGAGAAAAGAAGAGAAAAAAAAGAAAAGAAAAGAAAGAAAAGAAAAGAAAAGAAAAGAAAAGAAAAGAAAAGAAAAGAAAGGGGACTTTTCATAGTTGAAAGGAATGCTTGAAATGAGGCTCTAGATGGTCAATGGAGACACACTGTGAGGCCAGCACTCCTTTGTCAATGGGAATTATGGTGAAAAATAGACAGGGTATAGTAGACTACTGTAGCCTGCCGTCAATTCTGTCATTATCAATGTCTTCACCAAGAAGCCAGGGGATGTACTACTTAGCTTCTCTAAATTTCAATGATTTCCCACACTCAGGTGTGCTAGTTTACCAGGATCAAGGGAAGGGAGCCACAAACTTAACATTTCCTCATAAAAGTCAGATCAGAGAATTTTTTTCCATTCAGTCTTGAATGCTTCCAATGGCTTATGAAGACTGATTCAGCCAGGCTTGGCCAGTGGTACAGAACAGCAGGACCTTTGTCATAGCCACACTGAACTGCTGACTGTAAGCTGTCCCACACACTTCAGTGTCCGAAGGGTTAGTGTTTTATCCAGTGGGTCCTGAGTGGCCACTCTTAGCTGGGATGAGTTGAACTTGTACTCATGCCCCCAACAGAAGCATTAGCAGTCTTAAACTGCAGACTGACCAAAGAGCCAGGAGTGCAGCGATGGTGGCAGGGATGTGAGAACAGGTAAGGCTTGCTTCTAGGAGTTTAAACACAAACACCACCAGAAGGAAGAATGTACATGATTGGGGCATAGTATATGCATGCACAGCAATAGTACATGGTTAGTCTGTGCAATTCATGTGTCTATAATTACAATTTTTTAAATAAGACTTAAAGGAATCCAGGAAGGGTCATTAGCTTTGAAATCTCTTGCGACACCTTTCCTGGTTGAGTCATCAGAAGGAAGAGCCACATCAGCTCTCAGTTGGAGCTGGCAGTGTATGGAGATGAGGGCGAGAGGAATCAGTTGATTAATGACTACAAGAGGACCATGGTCCTGTTGGTTCAAGGGATTTAAAGGGATGGAGAGAGACCTTGGGTTTTATTTATTTTTAACTATTCTTCTGTAATTTTGTGCACAAATGCAATGTATTTAGATTATATTGACCCTCTGCAGCCCCACCAACTCCTCACAGACCTTTTCACATCCCCCTCCCAACCTCAGATCCCCTCCTCCTCCTCCTCCTCCTCCTCCTCCTCCTCTTTTATAGTCCACTGAGGTCCACTAGTGCTGCTCATGTGCACGTGGGTGTAGGGCGCCATCCACTGAAGCATGGGCATGGGTGTAGGGCGCCATCCACTGAAGCATGGGCATGGGTGTAGGGCGCCATCCACTGAAGCATGGGCAATCTATTATGGGCCACAAGACTGAATAAAATTGCCTTTCCCTTCCCCAGCTGGCATCAGCTGCCCACAGAGATGGAGAGGGGATGGGGTGGGGTCTCAGGTAGGGATGAGTCTCCTTAGCCCATTCACAGAGAGGAGCTTTAGTGAAGTCAGAATCTGATACTCATACTCCACATCCAGCCACTGCTACTTAACCAGCCAAAGGTGTGTCTTAGGCAGGCTGTTTCTTAGCCCCTCAGAGCCTTTGTTTCCTCATACATAAAATGCTGCATTCCAGAGACAAAAGGCTTTCATATGAAGAATTTAGGTGACATATACTGATTAGCATATTGAAACATTTGCTACATGGTGGGCAATATCAATTATTATAGCTGGATGATGTTGAACAACCAGAAATGTAACAATTCAGCCAATAGCATAGCACATGACAGTACCATCTCAGATGCAATATAACACACTGAATCTAACATCACAGGACTTTAACATCATTTTTTTGTTTTTTGAGACAGAGTTTCTCTGTGTATAGCCTTAGTTGTTCTGGAACTCAAAAATCCAACTGCCTCTGCTTCTCAAGTGTTGGGATTAAAGGTGTGTGTCATTATCACCTGGCTTTGAAATAATTTTAATCTGTAAGTTACCAACTGCAGAAATAAAATTCAATTTCTTCATAGAAGATTGGCCACTCTCTTGCAATATGTCAATTGTACACAATACCTGATGAATGCCATCCTCATCAAGATGTAGTCTCTTGGGGATGTAAAGTTGCATCCGTGGCTGAGAGCATTTGTTGCACAATCATTAGGACCTGAGTTCGGATCTCTAACACTCATGTAAAAGCCAAGCATAGCTAGACACTCCTGTGACCCTAAAACTCTCCTGTGGCTGGAAGAAGACTGAAGAATCACTGGAGGTCACTGGCCAGGCTGTCTAGCTGAAATACCAAGTTATTTCAGTGAAAGACACTGTCTTAAAAAAAAAAAAAAAAAAAAAAAAACATAGAGACTGATGGAAGAGAGCATCTGACCTCCTAGCCTCTATATACACATACATGGGCAAACACACATGTGAATGATCACACACAAACACACATGTGCACACACAAAACATAAAAAATTAAAAGGCGTAAGATGTAACTTAAAACAATAATAATAGTAATGAATATATAGTCTATAACAATATTTGACAGGGATTTTATCACATCTAAGCCACTGAATACTCTGCTTTGCATTCATAGTCCGAGGAGACGGAGGAATGAGCCTCAGAAGGTAAAGTTACCTGAGCAGGGAGCAAGTGCACAGTCAGCTCGTATACTGATGTGTCTAGGTCTGAAGCCCATATACCCCTTGTTACATGTAGATCCAGGGGCTGTATGCCTGGCCCTGATGGAACTCAGTCAGGGAAGGAATATATTATACAAACACATTTATCATGACAGAATGCTCATGCACAGCCCAGGAGGTGAGTCATGTGCAATTTGATGGAGAGTTTTGAGGATAATTTTAGGCACCAAACCTCAGCATTCAATGGGCAGTTACCACTTCCTGTTTGCTTATGTTAGGATTTCTTCTTTTTCAGCCTGGATGAATCTATTTGTATTGATTTCACACTTTCGGTATTTAATTTTTTTCAGTCTTAACCCTCTTGTGTTTTGGGGTTTTGTTTGTTTGTCTGACTAGATCAACATTCTTCCTTACCTCTTTGTTCTAAGTCCCAGAGGCCAGAATTCACACTAGCATGAGCTCTAGTTTCCAGTTGATACAGGAAATTCAAAACAAGAGGTCATTGTTTTCTAATATTTAATGGCATTGGTGCTGCCAAAATATACATTTTATTATTATTTTACTTTGGTTCTCACAAATTTCTCTGTTCTCATTTCCACAGGTAGTATTTTCATCAGTAAAACTCCCATCTTTAATGTTTACATATCAAATTTAAGGTATTCAGTTTGTGCTTTACATTTTAATCACACTCTGTCCATGCCCTTGGTATTTAATAAATACAGCTATAAGTTCCAAGTCCATCACCTACTTCAGCTGAATCCTTTCATATCTATTCATCTCTTGGATATGCTGCTCAGTTGAGGAATGTGGAGCAGACCATTGACATCTGGTTCATTTAACCTTCACACCCTGACATTAGACTTCCATTCTCTACTAACAAGGTAAGGAGCTAGTGAGAAAAAGGTGTCTGGAAACCAGCTATTTTATTTTTGGAAGGATTTTTGAGGTTTGTGTTGGCCTCACTGATGCTGAGCTCTGCAACATTTCATTTACAAGAGTTTTTAGCAAACACAGTATCTCATGCACTCTGCTGCCCTGGAAATTCCACTTGAGCCAAGGACATGGTGTGCCAACTACTGGATCCTGGATGGTCCCTTGTTCCTTTCCAAACATATGTGACACTAAGGCTTATTTGCCCTGAATAGGAACAATGTAACATACTGTTAAGTGAGAGAAAGAGTAAGTTAGGGAGCAAAACACTGTTGTGTGGTAAGGAGCAAAATCTTTGTGAATTTGCCTTGAATCAAGTGTAAGAGTGTGTGTGTGTGTGTGTGTGTGTGTGTGTGTGTGTGTGTGTTCCTCAGAAACTCTCTATCTTGTTTTTTTGAGAGAAGGTTTCTTACTGGCAAGGAACATGTCCAACAGTCTAGACTGGCTGGCCAAGGAGATCCTGGAAGCCACCTATCCCCATCTTCTCTGCATTAAGATTAAAAGCGAATGCTACCAAAGCCAGATGTTTCACATGGTTTCTGAGCATGGAATCAGCTCTTCATGCTTGCACAGGAAGCATATAACCAACTGAGCTGTCTTCCAGCCCTTGAATCAACTCTTTTTATACAAATGATAAATTATATTTATACAGTAAATAAGTATCAACAGTCAACACAAATCCAAAACCAACCACCAGCCCTAGGACTAAGAAACAGCTGGATGACTTCCCTAGGGTGTTCATCAGGAAGGGCATGGTGGCACGTGTGCAGCACACATGGCAGTGGCCAGTGGCTTCGTGATCAGTGCAGTGGGTAACAGGGACATGCACTGAATAGCCTGTGAGAGGAGGGAAGCCAGTGGCTATGGGGTGGGGCCTCCGTCAGAAAAGCTCTTATCTTCTGTGGCAGAATCACTGGCCTTGAGTCAACTCTTAATTCTTTCTCTTAGGAGCTGTGTGACCCTGGCCACCACTAGACTTCTCAATACCTTCCTCTTCTCAGGTGACAAGTAGCTGACTTCACAGTATGGAGGGAAGAAGTGATTGATTTAATGCATATGAGTGCAACAGTGCCTGGCATGAAATAAGTGCTTAAAATACACATGTATAATTCTCCAGAAGACCACATTTTGGAAAGACACTCCATTCCCCTAACAAATATTTACTTAGTAAGTAAACTGTTGCCAGTGGTTACCTCAGGGGCCTGGGGAGACCAGAGCAAGAGAACTGGGCTCCTCCCTTCTGCT
The DNA here is from genome assembly GCA_004025045.1 of Sigmodon hispidus. Taxonomy (NCBI): domain Eukaryota; kingdom Metazoa; phylum Chordata; class Mammalia; order Rodentia; family Cricetidae; genus Sigmodon; species Sigmodon hispidus. The sequence goes on along the minus strand of PVIH01012363.1, from coordinate 47,005 downwards.
TTATAAACATGAATTGTTTGAAGTTTACGTTTGTTCATGACTAAAGTGCTAGCTAGGGCAGAGGTCAGGCCTAGACTGAGGAGCCAGCCTGCCTGTACAGTGTCCTATGGTCCTGCATGTGTGTGTACACAACCTCGGCTACGGTCCATCAAGTGCTATCCACCTTGGGTTTTGTTTCATTTTACTGTGTGTTCATGTGGGTATAAAAGTACTGTAATGTACAGGTGGAGATCAGAGAATAACTTTTCAGGGCTTCTTTACTTCTACCTTATTTTTGTTTTTTTGTTTTTTTGTTTTTTTAACTTTATTACCTTATATATATAAATGAGTACCAGGTTATCTGTGCCTGGATCTCCTGTGTCCAGAAGAGTCCTTGGATCCCATGAAACTGGTATCTCAGACTGTCGTGAGCCACTGTGTTGGTGCTCAGCATTGAACCCAGATCCCCTGAAAGAGCAGCAGGATCTCTTCACTGCTGACCCACCTCTCCCTAACCTTAACCCTAACCTCTCCAGCCCCTCCCCCTTGTTTTTAAAGCAGGGTCTCTTTTTTTTTCTGCCCTTGCCCTGCATATGATCATTTACAGTTGATTTTTCTGACTCCTCCATGTCAGGTCTCACCTTTGGAGGGTTGGGGCAGGGATTACGGATGTAAACCACTCTATCTGACTTTTTTTCATGGTTTCCAGGAATCAAAGTCAGGTTATCAGGGATATATTTTAAGTGCCTTTGCTTGCTGAGCCATAGCACCAACCCCACCTTCTTTTTGACACACAGTTTCTCTATGGCCTAGAATTCCCTGAGGTAAGGCAAGACTGGATGCCAGGAAGACAAGGACCCCACCTTCCCAGAACGAGGATGATAAGTGTGTGTAACCACACCTAGCTTTCCTTGCATGATCCTGGGGAATAAATACATGACAGGTCTTTACTCAGGGCAAACAAACATGTTACTGTGCTGCTTCTATACTTCCAGAGCTGATTCTTAAAGAGAATTGAAGTTTATCACATTAATGGGTACCAGGATATTTTCCAGATTTTTCCTGGCAAAACAGAGTATTGTGACATTTTCCTGAACCTCTTTCATGTCTGTTTGTGCCAGGGTTCGCCCATCTCAACCCTATTGATGCTGGAAACCAGACAGCTCTTTGTCCAGTGTCTGCAGAATCCCTACCATCTAGCCACTAGATGCCAGGAACACATTCTCTCCAGGTTGTTACAGGGGTAACAACTCCAGATGGTGCCAAATGTCCCCTAGGGAAAGAGCTCAACAAAATGGGAGCTTTTGTAAATCATAGACAAGGCCATTTCATAACCAGTCAGAAAGGAGTATACAATTAATCTTACCATAAAAAAAAAAAAAAAAACTACTGAGGATCAGGCTGGCTATGCTAGGTGTTTTATATCATTTCTAGCTTATCCTCAAGAATTATATTCTATTGTATTCTGAATTTTTCTATAATGAGAAAGCAGGAACAGAGGACTGTGTGACCTGCCAGGGGATGATGTTAAGGACCACCTCACCCTCAGGGTTTGCCTCACACTGCTTCTCCTTTTGGGGGTTTTGTTTGTTTGCTTGCTTGTTTGTTTTTTCAAATTTACAGTGTGTGTACAAACATGTTTCGGTTGGGGTGTATAAAATATGGGAGTATTAATGGAAATCAGGTATGTGGACTATGTCAGGCTATAAAGACAGATAATCATAAATATGGACCTGGGACTGAACTGATGAACCTGCCTGAGACTGAACTAAGCCCTCTGAATGTGGATGACAGTTTGTGGGACCAGAATTTATTCCTGATGCATGATCTGGTTTCTCAGACCCCATTCCCTACAGAGTGACACCTTACTCAGCTTTGACACTGCAGAGAGAGGCCTGGTTCTACCTCAACTGAATATGCCAGACTGAATTGACTCACCCTGGGAGTCCTTACCCTCTCTGAGGAATGGATGGGGGGATGGGATGAGGGGAGCAAGGAAAACAGTAGTTGGTATAATAATAATAATAAAAAAAACCTTTTTTTTACAGTGATAATTTTCTTTAAATAATTTGAACTAACATAGTTAGGTATATAATAGGGAAATATTTTTTATTTTAAATAAAGTCAAAAAAAAGGAAGAAACACAAAGAGTCTAACTTGTTAGTAGCAATAGCATAAATAGGCCAAATGAGTGCTCTTCACTGGGTGGCCTTGCTGTATGTGTGTTGACATATCCTGATCTTCAGCCCAAACTGTGGGGATTTTTCTTGCTCTAGGGTTTTTTTTTTTATGTGCACATATGTATTATATATATATGGCTGTATATGTATATGCATACATGTTCACGTGTGAATGCAGATGCACACATGCCACAGGGCACACGTGGAAGTCTGAGGATAGGTTCGGATTTCGGTTCATCTCCCTACCTTCTGCCTTGCTTGAGACAGAGCTTCTTGTTGTTCTGCAACTGTGTAGAATAAGCTAGCTGGCCAGCAAGTTTCCAGGGATCCTTCTGTCTGCCTCCCAGCACAGGAGAGCTGGAATTACAGGCACCCCACTGTGGCTTCTGGGGTAGCGATTTGCCCAATGACCCATCTCCCAGCCCCCTGTGAGATCTTTAAACAAAATTATTTCCAAGTTTGTGTAAGATCAAGGGGTATTTTCTCAAAGTGTGGCTTTTTTCTCTTCTACTACAAAAGCATAGCAGCCAGAGGAAATGACATTGAATGACCTTCAGAATGTAGAAAGTCAGTAAGTCTTGGGTTGTAAAAGTTTTCTCTCCTCCAAGAGCATGTTGGGGACAGTACACTAATCTTCTCTGTGTAAAGAGGTCTTAGTAATGTTCAAAAAGAACTACTCATGTTTTATTTTTACTTCATTCCATTTCTCTAGAAGATTAATTTAAAAAAAAAAATGTTTTAGGCTTGAAAGGTGCTCATGGAGATCCACAATCACCAACTTAGGTATTAGTTTTTAAGGGAAACTATGTTATTTCATGAGCGGATGTCAAGCCTCAAAGGAACTGATGTGAGACCTTTTCCAAGCATCTTACATTTTTGTTATCATGTCGAATAAAAGCTTATGAAAGGCAGCAACGGGGAGGCAGTCTAATACATCGTCTTTTTAAAAACAAGCTTTCTCCCTTTTAAGTGGAATTGTATCCCACTTTTGGCATTTGGAAATGTTTTGTTCACAACAAGAACCATTGTACCATATTAGGCAACATCTCTCCTCCTCGCAGCTTGAAATGAATACGAGGGCTTAAGTTCACAAGTTTGATTCCCTTTAAAGACATGTTTGATTGCCAAGCTCTGTCCGCCCTGTTTGATATCCTCCACTGCCGCATGACTGAACTAAGCTGGGGGACAGCCTGCTGCTTAGGCAGCATCTTCTAGCACCAAGTCTGTGAGTCAACTTTGCCACCTAGTGGCCTGAGGTGATCTTTCTATTCGGGAAGCCGTAGCTGTGGAGTTCTGTAATAGCAGAAAATGGACATTTTTGTTCAAAGCAGAGACCCAAAACAAGCTCTGAAAATTATGTATTCCAAAAAGAATAAATGCTAGGTAGGTGGCCTTTCAAGAACATGGTTGCAGACTGCTAAGGTTCCCATGGTCATGATAAAAAAAAAAATAACTAATATAGACAGAATTAGAGGGCTGAGAGATGGCTCAGTGGTTAAGAACATCAGTTGCTCTTGTACAGGACCTGGGTTTGGTTCCCAGCATCTATGTGCTGGCTCACAATCATCTGTAACTCCAATTCTAAGGGATCCGATACCCTCTCTTTTCTGACCTCCCTGGATGCCAAGCACACAAGTCGTGCACATATACACAGACAAGACACACAAATTTAAACAAACAAGTCTAATAAAATAATTAAATGAGTTAATTTAGACTCCTGGAGAGCAGAAAGTAACTTAGATTTCCAATTAGTTTAAGATTTTAAAAACTGAGAATTTTGCTTCACTTTTTTCAGACTAGATCATAGGACTGTGATGTTTTATGGGCCAGTAGAAACTAAAATAATTGACCTGAACCTTATTTTTAAATCTCTCACATTCTTTGATACCTAATTGGTCAACTAAACAAATCCAGTTGTTTTTTTAAATTTATATATGACTTTCTACAGGGAGGACTTTCTTATTGCCTACATGACTTTCTGATTTTTAAAAAGATTTTATTTGTTTTTTCGCACTCAGCTGTGGAATGGGTTACAAGCACAAGGATTCCTGGATTCCACAGACCAATCACAGCCATTTACAGCCACAGGTGGTTTTAATGAGATGTGCTGATGCTGACTATGACCAAATTAATTTTTTCTTTATTTCCAATTACTTTTTACTTTAAAGAAAAAAAAAACAATATTCAAGAGCCAGTGATGTGGATCCTTAGGTAAAGGCACTTGCTGCCAAACCTGATGACTGCTTCTAGGCAGTGGAGAAGCAGAGAGAGAGCTGTCCTTGTGGCACAGAACTTCAGGCTGGTTTTGGCCATGCCTTAAGGCTACAGCTTTGAAGTTCATAGGTGAACTCTAAACCTGAGCTGGCTCACTACAGTCTATCTCAAAACATGCTGGCAGAGTATCAGGCAGGACATAAAAGAATAGCCGAAAGAATGACAAATCACAGACATCTACTATGTCACCCCTTAACAAGAAAGATAGAAGATGACAGATAAGAAGCCTTGGGATTTCTGGCTATTAAGTTTATTTGTAATGAAATCAGCATAGCTATCATAAGACAAGAAAACAAGAGTCCACAGCATGATCAGTTCCCATGAGAGCAGAGCCCTGGAAGGAGCCTAAAAGTTGCTATGAATGTCAATGTATGATGCAGAGTAGGGCTGAGTTTGGTCAAAGGTGGGCTATAAACAGAGCTGCCATGCAAACCCATCAGAAAAGAAGAAAATTTAGCTAGCATCTCCAAGAATTCAAAGTCATCCTTGGTTACATAGTATATCTGAGACCAGTTTGAGCTGCATAAAACCCTGTTTCTAAATAAATAAGGATGAAAATAAAAAGACAGTATTATATGAAATGATGGACACTATTTTCTCTCTTGCTTTGGGTTGGCTTGGATCATTCCATCGAGGCTTAAATAGCAGGTATCACCTTCAAGTTGATATATGTGAAATCTCAAATGTCTCAATGTTCATCATTTAAATGTTCATCATTTTTATCAGGTGGACAAAATGCAAATAACTCACATCTATTTATCAAGCAGGATGAAGGTAACTCTGTGGTTGAATAGTAAGCATTTGATCTTTTTAACCTGTGAAAAGAAGAGAAGTGACTAAATGGGAGGATTCGGGGCCCTGTTTTGTCTGGTGTCAGTGTTCCATGAGATGTATGTACACATGTGAGGGAAAGTACAAAGGCCAGTTCCTTTGCTGATTGGTCTGAACAAATCCATCCTGGCATGCCCTTAGCTCCTGCCCTTCACATTAGAGAAACGAACTCTATCATATGTATTTGCTTTGAAGTTTGTGTCTGGTAACACACATCCTAAATGTAAGCCATACAAAACCCAGTGTGGTGCATGCCTCATTCTAGCTCTGGAGACAGAGGCAGAAAGCACACAAGTCTGAGGGCTAAGGAGTAAGTTCCAGACCTGCTTGGGTTACTGATTGAAACCCTCCCTCAGACACAATGGAGACAAGAAAGATTTGTGAGACAAAGGAGCAAGTAGACAAGGGTGGGAGGGGATCAAGAGAAACTGGGGCTAATAGTGTTTAGTATAAACTGTATGTAATGGTCAAAGATCAAATTTAATCTTTAAAAGAATATATGTGTGAAAAAATGTAAGCTACCCAAAGAAAATACCAAACAGAACAAAGATCTTTTCTAACTTCCTTTTCTCTCTTTTCTCCCCAGACTATGTCAGAGAGTCACAATGACCATGCACAGTAACAGTACAACCTCACCTTTGTTCCCCAACATCAGTTCTTCCTGGGTCCACAGTTCCTCAGAGGCAGGGCTGCCCTTGGGGACAGTCACTCATTTGGGCAGCTACAACATTTCACAAACAGCTGGAAATTTCTCCTCAAACGACACCTCCAACGACCCTCTGGGGGGTCACACAGTCTGGCAAGTGGTCTTCATTGCATTCTTAACAGGCTTCCTGGCATTGGTGACCATCATTGGCAATATCCTTGTCATCGTGGCATTTAAGGTCAACAAACAACTGAAGACAGTCAACAATTACTTCCTCTTAAGCCTGGCCTGTGCAGATCTGATCATCGGGGTCATTTCCATGAACCTGTTCACTACCTACATCATTATGAACCGCTGGGCACTGGGGAACTTAGCCTGTGACCTCTGGCTTTCCATTGACTATGTGGCCTGTAATGCTTCTGTCATGAATCTACTAGTCATCAGCTTTGACAGGTACTTTTCCATCACAAGGCCGCTCACCTACCGAGCCAAACGAACAACAAAACGAGCTGGTGTGATGATTGGTCTGGCTTGGGTTGTCTCCTTTGTCCTATGGGCTCCTGCCATCTTGTTCTGGCAATACTTTGTAGGGAAGAGAACTGTGCCCCCAGGAGAATGTTTCATTCAGTTTCTAAGTGAGCCCACCATTACCTTTGGCACGGCGATAGCTGCCTTTTATATGCCAGTCACCATCATGACTATTTTATATTGGAGGATATATAAGGAAACTGAAAAACGTACCAAAGAGCTGGCTGGGTTGCAGGCCTCTGGGACTGAAGCTGAGGTAGAAAACTTTGTCCACCCCACAGGCAGTTCTCGAAGCTGCAGCAGCTATGAACTGCAACAGCAAAACATGAAACGCTCATCCAGGAGGAAGTATGGCGGCTGTCACTTCTGGTTCACAACCAAGAACTGGAAGCCCAGTGTTGAGCAGATGGACCAAGACCACAGTAGTAGCGACAGCTGGAATAACAATGATGCTGCTGCCTCCCTGGAAAATTCTGCCTCCTCTGATGAAGAGGACATTGGCTCAGAGACCAGAGCCATCTACTCTATTGTGCTCAAACTTCCAGGTCATAGCACCATCCTCAACGCTACCAAGCTACCTTCTTCAGACAACCTGCAGGTGCCAGATGAGGACTTGGGAACCGCTGATGTGGAGAGAAATGCCAATAAGCTCCAGGCCCAGAAGAGCATGGATGACGGTGACAATTGTCAGAAGGACTTCTCCAAGCTTCCCATCCAGTTAGAGTCTGCCGTGGATACACCCAAGACCTCTGACACCAACTCTTCAGTAGACAAGACCACGGCCACTCTACCTCTGTCCTTCAAGGAAGCCACACTGGCTAAGAGGTTTGCTTTAAAGACCAGAAGTCAGATCACCAAGCGGAAAAGGATGTCACTCATCAAGGAGAAGAAGGCAGCCCAGACCCTCAGTGCCATCTTGCTGGCCTTCATTATCACATGGACTCCCTACAACATCATGGTCCTGGTGAATACCTTCTGTGACAGCTGCATACCCAAAACCTATTGGAATCTGGGCTACTGGCTGTGCTATATCAACAGCACCGTGAATCCTGTGTGCTATGCCCTGTGCAACAAAACATTCAGAACCACCTTCAAGATGCTTCTCTTATGCCAGTGTGACAAAAGGAAGAGACGCAAACAGCAGTACCAGCAAAGACAGTCAGTCATTTTTCACAAGCGAGTGCCTGAGCAGGCCTTGTAGAAAAAGGGTTTGTCAGTAGCAGTGACAACACACGCACATCAGCCCACACAGCCTAGCAGGAGTCTGGCGCAGGTGGGAGGCCATTTCAGATGGTGATAAAAGGGGTGTTTTTTATCAACCACACAAGAAAGAAGCTGCCTGTTTACTGATCCATTGAATAAACTGATTTTGGTCAAACGCCAATTCAGCAGGAATAGAAAGAAAAACATATTGCTAAATGTAAAGAAATATATTCTGAAATAGACTTTTAAGTGTTTTTTTTTCCTTGAAGAGAAAAAAAAATATATTGTCTTTAAGCAAGTATTCTCTGAAATTGGTTTGCCTAGGTTTTTCCATTCCCATTAGCTCTGAAATCACAGGTGAGCCTTGCTGCACTAGTTGCCATGTACTCTTCCCAAGGGTCCCAAAGTGACCATCCAGACCCCACATGAAGCACAGCAGGCTTGGAAATCTGTGGTTCTGAGTTATTTTGTACATTGCAAAGCTGACACCTCTTGTCCCAATCAGCTTCCGTCCGTTTTTGGTGTGTTGTTAAACTCTATTTGTGGATTTGATTCTTGGTTCTTGCGAAGTACTGTTTTGTGCAGTTCAAGTTTCATACAAATAAAATTGCATGTGAATACATGCATACCTATATATGTGTGAGTTCAGCACGCACACACATAGTGTATATAACATGATGGGGAACACTGACTGGCAAAATGTTCCTACCATACATGCTTTCAGTACTTTGCTAACTGAAATTCTCTAGGATCCTAATACGATATGAAAGTGAATTAAGCCCCATTTAATGTTGGGTTTGGGTTTGGGTTTTTGACACTGGAGCTGTTTTTCACAAACCACCCTGAAGAATTATATCCAGCACAGAGAAGCCAGGCCTTCTTAGCAAAGCTGTGCTAGACCGACAGTCTCTAGGGTCAGTCAGAATCACGTCTTGACTGGACTCTGAGTGCATACTGTCTCCTTGGCTGTTATCTCTGTCAACAGAGCTAACCTAGGGCCCTTCTGAGCTCAAAAGAATGAACTTATGTACATGTTTGAATTTAGTCGTCCAAATCTGAATGTTTCAAAACAAAATTTCTGGGATCTAAACTGCTTGAAACTCCATCCTAGAGTCACCTTTGAATGTCACATACAGCAATATATCTACATTTACACAGAAACGCGAAGGAAATACTGTGCCAGAGCCTGACAGAAAGTATTGTATTTAACTTCCTGCTACTTGGCACCTTCCACGGGAAAGAGGGCTTACTCCTGTTACGTAGCAGGAGCCAGGACCTTCTGGTTGTCACTGTAAATCCTTCACCCAGGAATGGTTGGTGTCTAGGAAGCCACACGTCTGCTAAAGAAAGAATTGCACTTGAAAAAGTATTGCTTCAAAATTTATTTCTTTCCATTGTGACAGCCGAATTTTGCATTATCCTTTGAAGTGCCCCCAAGTGCACCGTGTTTTCTCTGGGGGAGGGGTCTGCTGCTCTTGTTCTTGTGGCTGCTGTATTGTTGGGTCCCCCTCCTTCTTTTCCTTCTGCTGGGACTGTGTGGGGAGCGGGTGGGGGGATGGGAGGGCTGTGGAGAACCCTTTCCTTGTGCAGGGCATCCATCCGTGTTGTGAACCCAGAGCTGGGGCCAAAGCTGCTTTTGTATTCAGTGTGAGGTGGTGTTTACAGCCGACTTTGACATCAGTGGATGTGTTCTCAGTGGTGTGTCTGTACCTGAACTATTTAATGTTGTGTCATGTTTATATAAAGAATATTTATGCATACTTCACCATGTGTTTATTTAGTGTTGATAAATATGACTTCCTCCACTGTGCCCTTTGGTGTTGATTCTTTAAAGTCCACTTAAATTAAGACAAGATGTCCACTAAGGTTTCTCATGTAGCTAAGAAGAAGAAAACTATCTCCTGCTTGACATTCAAGAGTACCTAACTCTTTCCAGGTAATAAGCCCTATCACTGAAAATCCCTCTTTCATTAACCTAATGTGGTCCTAGGATATAGGGGAGGACCAGCAATCTTCCTCCATTGTATCTGGAACCACATTGCAAGGAACAAAAAGAAAATCCACATCATCATAAGGATTCTCTTTTCACTTTTGGCCCTCATTCAAGCACAGAACCCGAAAAACCAGAGACTATTTTCTGACATGTACAGTGATGTGCATAAGGCATGTTCTCCACCTGAGAAGCATCTGGTAAGCTATTGCATCTATATTTTATTACTCAAGTTGGCCTGGCACTAATAAATATGTGAATTCTCATTTGAGTCTTCCTGTATATCAGTAATTCCAATCTTTCTGGAAACTCCCACTCTGCAACCTTCCCCAAAGGTCACTTCCTTGTATTAAAATAATAAGAGTAGAGAAGCTCTTAGCTTGAGCAGAAATTCAAGGCTAAATTAGGATTCTACTTAAACATCTCCAGATTTTTGTCCTAGATCTCAATAATTAAAAAAAAAGAAAGAGAAAGAAAAGAAAGAAAGACTCCAACTCTCCTTTTAGCTACTGGGTCCATTATGGTGGATAAGCCTCTTATGGGCAAAAGCTGCTTCTGATCTCTCTTGGCTATTTAGGAAAAGGTATGTCCAAGACTTGGGTCATTTTTAGAGAAGAAAAACAAACAAAATGTATTCTTTCAAAATAAAGAGCTTAAAAATGTAGCTGAAGATTCAGCTGAGCGTTTGCAACTGCATGTGTTGCATGGGCAATTCTCAAAAGGGCTCCTCCTAGAGCAGGCATCCAGCATGCACTGACAAGCAAACTCCTTATCCCCAGCTTTGGAGTAGAACCATTCAATCCCATAAGAATGAGGCCTGGAGAGCTTTTAGGGTTATCCACTTTAAATGAAGGATAAAGAATCAAACCTAAAGTTAGCGTATATGGAGACACTGAGAGAGCCTAGCCTCTCCTCCCTCTCTCCTTCCTCTTCCTCCCTCCCTCTCCCCTTGACCCCTCTTTATGTGTGTATGTCTCTCTGCCTCCTTATCTAACTCTTAGCATCTTTTCTCTCTGTGTCTGTCTCTCTAGTTTCCTACCTGAATCTCTATCTTCCTTTTTTTCTCTATCTTTCTCTGTGTCTCTCTGTATCTTTCTATCTTTGTCTCATGCTCACTTATTCACAAATAGTGTATTTGTACACACACACTATTCTTCAGACCCTGCACAAGCACATGTATGTACACATACTGCACACATGTACACACACACACACACTATTCTCCAGGCCCTGTCTATTTTCCCTGGCTTCAGTCTTTTTTACCTATCTTTTGCCCCATGGTCTTACTGTTCCATTATTTCAAACCCTTTTTAACCTCAAACCCATCCCAGACTCTCTGTACAAGTTCCATTTTTAGTCACCCTATAATATATTACAACTGGACTCTAAGAGGAAAAAAGAAACGTCATAAGCATTGAACAAGGGAGTGGCTAAGGATCTAGAAGGCACATCAGCTTCCTTTGTCAACATTTCTATACTGGAGTGGGTGGACCTTGGACCTACAGAGGATGCCAGAACTCTATGCACCAGGTGGGAGGGGGACTTGAGACCAGCTGAAGTGGTCATCCCTGCCCTGGGAGGGAAATAGGCTTTCCAAACCAGTGGCAAAGACTGACATACCCTAGAATGATAAGGAAGAGAAACTCAGAGTAAGAAAGGGATTCTGGACTTCCCTGAATGTAGATGATTCAAAGATGAGGACACAGGGTTCAGTTGGTAGAGTGATTGTTTGACATAAACAAAGCCCTGGGTTCTGTATCCAGCATTGAATACATCAGGTATGTTAATACATGCCTGTAATCTCAGCACTAAGGAGATTGAACCGGGAGAATCAGAGGTTCAAGGTCACCTTCTGCTACATGCAGAATTCAAGACCAGGCTAGGACACATCAGACTCTGTCACAAGATGGACAAAACAGAAAAGATGAGAGCATATCATCAGAAACTTAGACAGTTTACCCTTGGCCAGTTCTGAGGGCAAATGAAAGCAGGACAGTTTGGTCCATGAGAAACCATGAGTCCTGCATCATCTGGTTCTATCATGTCTGGTCACGTGTCCTCAGACAGACCTGTCAGTTAATGCAAACTCTGGATTCCCTCCCAATGCTTGAACTCTAACTCACCTTCTAGTGTCAAAGAGTCAAACTGAAGAGCAGTGTGAACAGCTATGGTGGTCAGCATACCTGGTAAACCACTGAACACTACAGGCTTTAAATACCCATAAGGTTATTTGCTCTGACACTTCTTTAATACAATCGAATGTGAAGAATTCTTTTGTTTTACATTTATTTGGAGTGTGTGTGTGTGTGTGTGTGTGTGTGTGTGCGCGCACGCGCGCGCATACTAAAGCTTGCATGTGGAGGTCAGAAGACAATTTAGAGGCCCCTATCCTCCCCTTCCATCAGTTCCAGGGACTCCTCAGGTCAATAAGCTTGGTGGCAAGCATCTTTACCCACTGAGCCACCTCACTGGCCAGAATCAAAAGAACTACTGAGGCTTGTTTGAAGACCAGCAACCTCATTATTCCAAACACCACTCTCATCCCAAACACACTCACTTTAGCTCAGCCAGTGTCACAGCATCCCCAGGTAGCAGGAGCTGGTTTGGGTGTTGTGGTAGCATTTCTCATTCCAAGACTAAAATTGTGCAGAGTAGAACCATCAAAAGAGTTATAATTTTAGAAGTTGAGAGTACCCTTTCTTCAACCTAAATTGGACTTTTTTGCCACTTCCCCTGAAAGGATATTTTTATACACTTCAGGGTGAAGCAAATCTGTGTAAACAGTATCGGTTCCAGCTCATCCAAGGTTCAAGGGGATGCTTCTCTGGGGACTTGCATCATCCCTTCTGTTGTTTCCTACCTCTAAATAGGTAAGAATAGCCTTTAGGAACTGAGGGAATGGATCAGTGAGTAGGGCTTTCCTTGGAAGCACCACGACCTGAGTTTGAGCCCCAGCCCAAGGCAGACATGTTGTAGTTGAGGCAAGAAGATTCCCTGGAGTTTCTTGGCCTCTGTCTTGCCCAGCTAGTGAACGCTAAGCCAGTGAGAGATGCTGTCTCAAACAAGGTGGACATAGTTCCTGAGCATGATATCTAAGGTTGTCCACACACTTGCACATGCACCTACACTTACATGCATGAAAAATAAATATGCTAGGGAGATAGTTCAGTGGGTAGAGACATTTGCTACCAAGCCTGGTAACTCATTTGATCCTCAGAACCTGTATTGTGGAAGCAGAGAACCAGTTTCCAGGAGTTGTATTCACACTTTCACACACATGCTGTGGGAAGTGCACACACGCACACACAAAAATAAATAACATGTAAGTAAGTATATATTTAACTTCAAGAAGAATGAATATTTCATGAGTAAATATTTCAGAATCAAGAGGATAGATTCTGAGGATGGTTACCCAGTATGCCTTAGTACTGGAGTATTCCATTTTTTTTTTCTGGCTTTAGTGATAGTGGATGACACATGAGTTGTATGTTAACATAATGAAATGTGTAAAGACGGCCAAGTTCACAAAATGACTGTACTTGACATAAGTTGGTAGAAGCTCAAGTTTAGGAGGATAGTGAACAGGGTGAGCACTGCTCCTGAGGTGAGCATCACCATTCACAGCCTCCAACACAGCAATAGATAGTAGCTTTGGGTGTGAGAGAGTAGCTGTCTGTATATGTTAGTGTGTCAACAAACCTTGTGTTCTAATGGAACTCTGAGTCAGCACAGAGTTCTGATGCTACTGATGTGGGTAGGCCTGGAACCACCCAAGAATGGAATTATCCAGGAATCCAAAATTCCTCCCAATACATAAATGGCTAAGGCCAAAGGTAATCAATCATTCCTTTAGTCTGGGGACTTTCAAAGATATATCAATAAAAGTTTCCTCACAGTCTTAATTATGGTTACTCTTGCTATGATGAAACACCAAGACTAAAAACAAGCTGGGAAGAAAGATTTGTATTTGGCTTACACTTCTACACTCATAGATCACCACAGAAAAAAAAAATCAGGACAGGAATTCAAACAGGGCAGGACCCCAGAGGCAGGAGCTGATGCAGAAGCCATGGAGGAGCAGTGCTTACTGGCTTGCTCTTTATGGCTTGGCTCAGCCTGCTTTCTGATAGAACCCAGCATCACAAGCCCAAAGATGGCTCCACCCACAATGGGCTTCTCCCCCCATCAATCATAATTAAGAATATGCTCTACAGGCCTAGCTACAGCCCAATCTTATGGGCTTCTCAACTGGGTTTCCCTCCTCTCAGATGACTGGCCTATGGCAAGTTGACATAAAATTAGCCAGTACAACTGACGCCTTTTTAACTTGACACACTGCATATTTTTTGTTTGTTTTTCAAGACAAGATTTCTCTATTTCGTCCTTGCTGTCCTTTTGTCTATCCATCCCCCATATCTCAGATTAATAAATATCATAAATATAACACATATTGCAAACTTAAATTTTCCATAGTCTATACAAATTCACTTTAAAAGTCTAGTTTCTGTAAAAATACAAAATCTCTTTTAAAAAATTGAAGTCTCTTAACTGTGAGTTCCTATAAAATCAAAAATAAGTTAAATACTTTCTTACTCCAAGGGCACAGTCACAGTCTCTACAAAGGAAAACCACATTCCAAAAATTTAAAAAATTCAATGTTAATATCTTAGATTTACTCATGATTCTCTGGGCTCCTCCAAGGGACTTAGGTCACTTCTCCAAGCCTCACCCTCTGTAGCATACACAGCTTTTCTTCTAGGCTCAGGCTAGCTCCACTCCACCACTGCTCCTGTTCTTTGTCCTGGTATCTGAAAAATGCTGGAGTCTTCTACTGAAACTGGACTACATTTCCACCAATATTCTCTCCTGGGATATTTCATAGCTAAAAGCCTCAAATTTTCTCCATGATGCCTTTGTCTTGGGGCTTCTCCTGCTACCCTGGCTGCACCTTTACCAATGGCCTTTCCCAGCCTCTCATAGTGCCATGACTCAGCTGTGCTCCATGACACCTTCATGCCTTCAAAACCATACCACCTGGATGTGGGAAGAACCTGTGTATATAAGCCTGAGCTTTCTCTTTGTACCAGTGGAAGATCATTGAGTTCACTTAAGACATCCTTGCCTGTCATTTTTCTTAGCTGGGAAGTTACTGATTGAGAATCTTTTATCCTTTTTCTATAGGCAGTTGCATTCATTCATCATCCAGTCCAGAAGCATCTTTAGCATTCTATGTACACTTTTGGTGGGCTCCTACTTGGAATTGTGTGGAGAAACCAGTTTGTGCAAGGTGCTAATTTCTTTTTTTCTTTACTTCTTTGTGTATGTATGTGTTTTTGTGTATATATGTGTATACATGTGAAGGGGTGCTTTTTGAGACTGGAAGTTAATATCAGGTATTTAATTCATTCTCCACCCTAATTGCTGAGACAAGGTCTCTCACAAAGACCTGGATCTCACTGATTCAGTTGACTGCCTAGCCAACCAGTCCCAGGGATATTTTTATCTCTACTACCTATTAGGCTGATCCACAGACACACGCTCCCATCTGAATTTTTATATGGGGACCTGGGATTCAAACTCAGAACTTTATGCCTCCATGGCAAACACTATACCAGCTGAGCCATCTTCCAAGTCCCCTTGTTTGTGTCCCAAGTCACATGTGAGAGACCCACCAGGTTTGGTGCAGACAGAAGAGAGAATGACATAAAAAAGAGAATGACTCAACTGGTTTCTGCTGACTGAACTGGGGAAAAGGGGTGTATCTGAATCAGACACCCTCATACTTATAATGCATGTAGATGAATCGAGAAGTCATCATATGAAGACAAAGTGGCTTTGTGAACAAAAGGCATATGCTGGGTTTGCATCCTCATCTATGTCAAAGATGCAGAATTGTATTGCAAAATTGTTTTTGTTTTAAGACAGGGTCTCATGTAGCCCAGGTTAGCCTCAAACTTACTATATAGCTAAAGGTCCCTGTCACTCCTGATCATCCTCCTCCTCCTCCTCCTCCTCACTGAAATTGCTGGCATATATCATCTTGACCAGGTGAAACTTACCTTTATTTCCTTATGGCCACCATTTTCTCAAGTCAGTGTAAAAAAAAAAAAGTTTCATTCACATCCAGAGGGCCTCCTCTCCTCCCATGGAGGTTCCTCAGCAGTCAATCAAGAGTCAGTGAGCTCCCAATGATTCGGGCCAGCTGTCTCTGTGGGTCTCCTCATCGTGACCTTGATCTCTTTACTCTTCCCTCTCTTTACTGGACTGGGAGCTTGACTCTACTTCTAACAGTTGCTGGATGAAGGTTCTATAATGACAATTACGGTGGTCATTCATTTGATTATAGGGGAAGGCCAGTTTATGCACCCTCTCTGAGGTCTGAATGTGAATGACAGTCAAATGGCATGGGCAGTTTGTAGGGCCTCCTGCAGTGGGATCAGAATTTATTCCTGGTGCATGAACTGGCTTCTTAGAGTCCATTCCCTACAGAGGAACAACTTACTCAACCTTCATACTTGGGAAGAGGGTTAGTCCTACCTCAACTAGATATGCCAGCCAGACTACATTGACTCATCCTGGAAGTTCAAACCCTCTCTGAGAAATGGATGGGGAGATGAGGTGGGAGGAAGCTGGGGGAGAAATAGGAAGAGGGAAAGAAGGGGG
This sequence comes from Sigmodon hispidus, assembly GCA_004025045.1. NCBI lineage: Eukaryota > Metazoa > Chordata > Mammalia > Rodentia > Cricetidae > Sigmodon > Sigmodon hispidus. The sequence goes on along the minus strand of PVIH01012363.1, from coordinate 30,711 downwards.
AACAGTGGTGAGTATGTTTAAAAAAATTAAACAAAAGGTTTCATCTTTTATCTGAAGGTAATTCACCTACTCTAGATGATGCCTGCAAGTTTGTGGTAAATAAGATCTGTGTGATCCTGTGGGACTGCATGTGTTTCTTTGGGACTGTGGGTCCGAACCTTGAGGATAAGCCGAAAAGGCTGGCCAGAACCATTTACATTTTATCATCTTGTTAAGAGTGGAAGCCAGCACTGTTGGTCAGATTGTGTGTATATGTGCATGCAACTAATGTTTTTAAAAAAAAAAAAAAAAAAAAAAACTTTATTTATTTATTTATTTGCCTTGGTGTTTGCCTGGAACTGGAACTACAGACAGTTGTTAGCTGCCATGTGGGTGCTGGGAATCAAACCCGGGTCCTCAGGAAGAGCAGACGGTGCTCTTAACCGCTGAGCCATCTCTCCAGCCCCACATGCAACTAATGTTTAGAAAACCATGTTTTAAACAGCAGCCATGTGGGTTTCCTCCTTCTTGGCTAGGGTTTGATTTAGCTCATGGCTTTCAGACGTTTCTGTCCATGGTCAATAGCTCTATTGTTTATCTGTGTGGTGATGTAGAATATCATGGTATACCCATAAAATGGAGCAGAGTGACTTATCTTAGACAGGAGGCAATAAGGGGCAGAGAAAGCATCTTGTCCCCAAGGATACACCACTGTCTTAGTTACTTTTCTATTGCTGTGACAAACACCACAATTCTGGTGACTTCTAATAGGAAGGTTTTGACTTGAGGCTTACAGTGTATAGGGTGAGTCCATGGCCATGATGGCAGGGATTGTGACAGAAGGAAGATAGGCTTGGAGCTGGAGCAGTAGATGAAAGCTTACATGGTGGGCCATAAACATGAGGCAGAGAGTGAGAAAGCTAACTGGGAATTGTGTAGGCTTTTGAAACCTCAAAGCCTGCCCGCAGTGACATACCTCCTTTAATAAGACCACACTGCCTAATCCTTCCCAAACAGTTCTACCAATTCAAAACCAAGGATTCAAACATAGGAGCCTTTGGGAGCCATTTTTGTTCAAACCAACATACCCACCCAATGACTCAGGTTCCCCAAATGGTCCCCCAAATTTTTCCTTATCTTCTGTCTTGGTTTCTATACCTATTGGTGTGATAAATGCTCAGTTTAATTGAGAAATTGTTGGTTCTGGTTCACAGTTTAAGGTACAGTCCTCCATGGTAGGGAAGTCAAGTCAGGTGAATCTTAAAGCAGCTGGTAATGATGCATCCTCAGTCAGGAACAAAGAGCATGCTGTGGCTCAGGTTACTTCTTCATTCATACAGAGTAGGATCCAGCTAGAGAATGTTGCCACCCATAGTGAATGTGCCTTCCTGTCCTGCACTGCCTGGTTCTGTGTGTCAACTTGACACAGGTGGCTATAATCATCAGAGAAGAAGGAGCCTCAGTTGAAGATGTGCCTTCATGAGACCCAGCAGTAAGGCATTTTCACAATTAGTGATCAGTGGGTGAGGGCCCAGTCCATGGTGGATGGTGCTATCCCTGGGCTGGTGGTCCTGGATTCTATAAGAAAGCAAGTTGAGAAAGCCATGTGAAGCAAGACATGTAAGCACCTCCCCTCCATGGCCTCTGCATCTACTCCTGCATCCAGGTTATACCCTGCTCGAGCTCCTCTTCTGACTTCCTCCAACGATAGAGTATGACCTGGAAGTGTAAGCCAAGCCTTGTCCTCCCTAACTTGCCTTTTTGTCATGATATTTCATCACAGCAATAGAAATACAAAGACAGACCCCCGTTAATACAACCAAGATAATACCCTGGACAGATATGCACACCCACCTCCCAGGTGATTCTAGATTCTGTCAAGTTGACAATTAACACTAATCACAATGATGAGATGATGACTCCATCAGTAGATTAACCCGTTGGTTAGGTAAGAGCCCTCTTGGTCCAACTACCTCTCAAAAGTGGATCCACCTGCTGCTGGAGACCAAGCCTTTCAATATATGAGCCTTTAGGTGGTTGGGAGCATTTCATATCTAAACTATTACACACTGCAGTTGTCACATTTTTTTAAAGGAAGAGAGAAACAATCCAAGAAGAAAATGGCACATCACATGAAGCATCACTCCTCTAAACAGGATCCTTTTAGCTGGATGATGCATCCACTAACATGCTATGGAGGAGCCTTGGTTGCCTAGCACAATTTAGAATGCCCCATGAAAGCATTTGGTGGAGAGAGAAACGCCAGTTTTATGGTCAGGCTGGGATGTTGAACACTTGGTGGTGGCACTGTTTTGAGAGGTTTTGGAAATTTTAGGAGGCGGGGCCTAACTGGAAGCAGTAGGTCACTGGATATGTGTTTCTGAAAGGCTGATCCCTGTTCTTTCCACCTCTCCCTTCCTTTCCCTGCTCTCACTCTCTTCTCTTACTCTCTCCCTTCTCCCCTTCTCTCTCTTCTTCCTCCTCCTTTCTACCTCCCATGAGGTGAGGAGTCTGTGCCATCACATCCTGTAGCCAGCAGGATGTTCTGCTAAAGCAACCAGACCGACCCCTGTGAAATGGTGGGCCAAATTAAGTCTTTCGTCATTTAGGTGGTTCCTTCAGGAATTGTGGATAGGGCTACAGAACGACACAGCCACAGCTAACACACACTACTCGCTATCTGAACCACATCTATTTCAGAGAATAATCCGGGACGGGGCCTCCAGGAACAACATGGCCTCAGCAACCTGTATCTGTAAGTTGCTTGTGGTCTTGTAGGTAACAGCAGTGAGATTCACTGGTGCACTAAGCTAGACTTGAATGGTGGTGTTTCTTTGGTCTTTTTGAGTTCTTATGTGGGTGAGTAGACATTTGTTCATCTTCCCAGGGACACTTAACAATGACTGATCCAGGAAAAAAATAAATCATTTAAGTCACTGGCATCCAGTCCATGTCACAGCCACCCCAGTGTTTGCACCATCTACGTAACACTAGTTGCCAAAAAACACTGGCCCCAAGATGTGTGTGTGTGTGTGTGTGAGTGTTGGGGTGGAGTACTGGCATTGCAGGAGCTTATTGCTTGCTCACTGACAGTCCAAGCCAGTGTCTCTGATGGACAGGTAGGATCTCTCCACAATATAATGGGGAGAGAAACGTTGTTCCTTTTCCAACTACAGCTAACAGAAGGGAGATATAGTGTGGGGCAGCACAAAAGCATCATAATCATGACACATGCACTCAGCGGCTAGAATGCAGCCATCTGGCCACATCAGGCACTGTACCTAGGAAGGAGGGGAAAGTGTCCTGAGTAGGCTTTGTCTGCCAGGCTATGTGTCTCTTAGAAGAAACTTTCTTATAGGTGACACCCATGCCAATGCCACTTGATTAGTCTGTCTGGATTATTTTCATTTGACGTGTGTGTTACTGAAGACTAAACCTAGGGCTTTAAACATATTAGGCAAGCCCTCTACCACTGAGCTATGTCCCAAACTCACTACCTGGGTCTCAAGGGGACCCTAGCACTGTCCCCTCTGTGTGACAACTGCAGTTATACTGGAATTAGCATAGGATAGCAGAGGAATACAAAATCTGGGAGGACAATCTGAATATCGCTCTAAAAATGAGCTACTTTCATTCTGAAAAGAAGTCAGAAGTGGATACAAGAGAAGGGACTGACTTTCTTGGTCATTTGATTGAGTAGGAACAATTCAATAACTATTATATGGGTCAGTACATTTTGTTTTCCATTCAAGAAATTTGCCCACTTCACTTAATGAGAGTCACAGACACTGAAAAGAATTGAGATTCACATTCATACAGGGGCCTTTCTGCAGCCAAGCCAGAGAATAGCGATTAGGGGACTGTATTTAAATTTCTGTGTGGTGAGCTGGTATCTGTAACCCCACAAACCTGATTCTGGGGAATAAGAGCTTCCTAGGCAGGTCCTTTCTCTACTGTCAGCAGCCAGCCAGGCCCCATAGATTATTTTTATAGACATACAGAGTCAGAGTTGTGGCATCTATCTTAAGTTTAAATCCTGTACATTGATTTCATCAATACAGCATCCCAAAACCAATGAGTTCCAGAATTGTCGTTTAATCTAACAGTATTCTAATTTGAACCGCCAAACCTTCAGGCGTACATGCATGCAGTTCTTTTTCATGCACACCAGAGGGCATTGTGTGACCACTTACTGCAGTGGTGTGGCCTTTGCACACAACAATTTGCAGAGCTAGCCATTTTCAGAACGTTTCCCAACCTTAGAGGATTTTTTAAAGCAAGGTCAGCAGTCAGTACAGAGACTGAAAACTGGAAAATAGCTTTATTTAGAACTGTTATTTTGGAGGTTGATTTGAATAAAGCCAAAAGTATATACAGAAGAAAGAACAAAGGACTTGGGTAAAGAAATCAAAAGCTACAATAGGAGAGGTGAGAATCCTAAGGTCAGAACTGATTGGTCAGTTACAGTTACAGGCGTGGCTCCCACTACAGCTATGCATGGTGCTAGCTCAGGTGCAACAGCTGAGCTGGCCCCTAGGCTCCGTTTTAGACACCTTCTTAAACATTTCTACCGTTTCCAACAAAAGTATTTATTTGCTAATTGCTCTCCTATTTTGCTTAGAAATGTTTCAAAATTGCCCTGCAAGTAGCAGTGTGTGGTCATTCACACCAAAAGACTTGGGCCAATGCGAGTGCAGAGATGGAGGGAAAGAAGAAGGAAAGAGGAACCCTGGGACTTGGGGCTGATCTGTTTTTATCAACTTGACACAAACTACAGTCCTTTGGGAAGACGGAATCTCAACTGAGAAAACGCCTTCACCTATTGGCCTAAGGGTCATGGTATTTTATCTCACAACAATAGAAAAGGAAACTAATAAGCCTCATTCTGTATCCATTGGGAAAGAGGAGCATGCTTTAGGCAGAAGTTCAGGGCTAGAGAGAACATTGCTGAACCTAGACTGTACAGAGGAAGAGGGAGAGAGGGAGAGGGAGGGAGGGAGGGAAGGAGGGAGGGAGGGAGGGAGAGCATGGGCAGGCACATTGGAGGAGGGAAGGGGGTGTTTGTAGCAGCCTAAGGAAATCTGGGGAAAGCTGGTTTTGTCTCCAGCATTCCTGTCAGCATAGCAGTTGGGGGAGGGGGAGATACACTCAAAGTGGAGTCGCTTCCCTAGAGGTCATAGCTGTTCATCCAGGTATCACTCACTCCTTGGTCTGCTAGGAGGTGGGGCTTGGTCACAGCTTCCTTCCAGCCACTGGGAACTAGAAACCAAGCAGATTCTCTCCCTCTTTTCCTCAAACTGCTTTGAGTAGCCTTCACAGCATGAGGGTCCAGATGGAATAGGAACCCTATAATAAAGTACTAAGAGGGGTACAGGCCTCACCTTACCAGATTATACAGTCCTTCACACAAGGTCAAACTGGGCATGGTGTCAGCCAGGGTCCTGCCTCTGCGTCCTCCCCCGAGATGTTTAGATGAGAGTGGGATCCCATGCTTGAGCAACTTATATGGCACTGTTGCCACTAGTAACTCAGCGGGTCTCACAAATCTGAACTTCAACCTCATTCAACTGAGTCCAAGTCTGGTGGGTACCTGTGCTGGTTGGAATTATCTATGTGTCTCAACTTGATCAAGCTGGAGTCTTTTGGAAAGAGGGAGCTTCCACTGAGCAACTGGTTCCATCAGACTGGCCTATTAGCAAGTCTGTGAGGTATTTTCTTGATTAATGATTGATGTGGGAAGGCCTGATCCAACCATGGTAGTGCTGCCCTGGCCAGGTGGTTTGGGGGCTGTATAAGAAAGCAAGCTGAGGGCTGGAGAGATGGCTCAACAGTTACGAGCACTGACTATTCTTCTGGAGGACCTGAGTTCGATTTGGCAGCTAACAACTGTCTGCAATTCCAAAATCTGACACTCTTACATAGTTATGCATGCAGGCAAAACACTAATTCACATAAAAGAAGAAAGAAAAGAAGCTGAGCAAGCCATAGAGAGCAAAGCAATATGAAACACTACTCCATGACTTGTGCTTCACTTTCTGCCTCCAGGTTTCTACTGTGGCTGCCCTGAAGGGAATGGGACCCAGGAGCTGTAAGATAAAAGTAAGATAAATTCTTGCAAACTAGGGCAGACTTTAGCAAAATATAAAAGAAATAACTGACAGCTAAAAAGATAACTCAACTGAGCACACCAGCCTTATAAGCATGGGAACCATGTAAAAAGTGATGCTGAGACACACAGGAGAATCTCTAGAGGACCAGCTGGTCTCTGCCTCCTGTCTCTGCAGCACAGGCAGAGTTCCATGCCAATGCCACACTGTCTCAAACAAACAGATAGAGGTTTCCTAACACTGAGAGCCAAGGCTGCCCTCTGACCTCCATGCATGCACACATAACTCACTCACACAAAAATAATTTAAGTGGATTAAAAACTACATTTAAAGAGCAAAATTAAATTTAAAAGGCTAGCACTAAAACTTGGAAAAAATAAAACGAAAATCTTTGTGATGTCAGGATGGTTGTTAATTTCTTAAAGATGCTGCCAAAAGTAACAGCAAGAAAATGAATAAAAAATATAGATTGTCCTTCGTGTTAATTAGATTTTTCAGTGCTATGACCTAATGCCTGACAATAAGCAATTTCAGAGAGGAGGGGTTCATGTTGGCATTTAGTCCATCATAGAGGGGAAGGCACTATGTCCATGGTCAGGAAGCAGAGACACATGAACCCTGATGCTCAACTCGCTCTCCTGCTTTCATTTTGTTATGAACCCCACCCCATTCATAATGCCTGCCATAGCCATGGTGAGTCTCCTTTCTTCCATTAAATGCTTCAGGAAACACCTTCATAGACACACTTAGAGAAGTATATATAGACATCACTGTATAGGACTGTATTCCAAGACAAACTGCCACCAAGATGGACTTGCTGGCCGTTGATCTTCCCTCACAGAAGTGGGGAGGGTCAGCAGACACTCACCTGAGTACCTAGTCATTCCTCCCAACGAGTTGCACGTAATTCTGCCCGAATTGCATGTGGCCTCAGGGAAGAGCTAGAAATACACAGTCTAGGAAGTATAGAGAGGGGGTTCCATCTATGGGGACCTAGGGGAGTCATCATCCATGCTGAACGCAGATCTTCTGGTGTGGCGGCTTTTCGTTTTCTTTTGCTTTTGTTTTTTTCAAGGCAGGGTTTCTTTGTGTAGCCTAGGCTCTCCTGCCTCTGCCTCCCGAGTGCTGGGATTACAGGAAGGCATGCTCCACCACCGTCCACCCAGTGTGGCTGCTCTAAGTCTACCCACACTCCTGCCTGTGACCCCTCACCAATTGCTCTGTAAGCTTGATAAACTCACTAGTTCCACAGAGTGAACTTCTGTGGTGGAAATGCTCTCTGTATGCTGTAAATAAAGAACTGTTTTGGCCTATGCACAGCACCGTTGAAGTGGGTGGAGAATCAGAGGGCAGGCAGGTAGGAGAAGGGTGGAGTTAGTCAGTCACCATCCGACCCCCAAAGGAGGAGCATGTAGAGGTACAAGTGAGCCACGGGCTGAGCCACGTGGTGGGAAGATTAATGGAAATGAGTTGAATTAAGATGAAAGAGCTTGCTAGTAATGTGCTTAAGACATGGGCCAAACAGTATAAAGTATATAAGTGTCTGATTCATTTCTTTGGGGGACAAAAGCCGCCGCAAACCAGGTCCAAAACCTCCGGGACAAAAGGGCCCGTGAAACTTTCTACAACATACTTCCGAGGAATTTGTACCTCCATTGGTCACTGGAACATTAGGAGGAGGGAAGATGTTTATCTCCTCCCCAGGAAAGGGATTTTTAGCAAAACATGGTGATCCTAAACACAATCAAGTTTCAGTTATAATCATCACACATGTTAACAGAATTTTCTCCAAGAGGGGGGAAAGAAGAATTAAGAAGTATATGTTTTTAAATATTAGGTTTTAAAAAGCAAAGCTTGTGGCCAGGTTGAATGACAAAGTGATTGCTGGGCCACCCTGGACCACACATGGAGACTTTGTTTCAAAACGTAAACCAAAAGGCTAATGAGGTCAACAAGTAGAGAGTCCAGTGCCTGGGGATCCAATGCCCTCTTCCAGCTTCTTGGTGCATTGTTCACGGCACATTGTGCAGTTACACATATGCAGGCAGTCATATGCATAAGATAAAAATAGATCTTTTTTAAAAGTTCCATAGAGGGTAGATGTCACAGCCATCAGAACCAGTACACAGACCATGGGCATCTGACACCAGCATGATTGACTACTCCTGTATAATGCTATTGAGCATCAAGGATGGTCTGGCCTGTTAGTTACCTTTATTTTAAAATAAAGTAGGTTCCCACAGCTTTTCTCAAAATGTTCTCAGAAAGAGCTGTTTATTGTTTGGGTTTTGATTTGTATGTAGTCAAAGTGTATAGATCAGCACCTGGTTTTCTCCAGTTTATAATCCTCCTACCTCGGCCTGCTGAGTGCTGGAGTTAAAATGTAAACCAATTCCTGGCTGTGTATTATTTTGAACAAGCTCCCAAATTTCAGATTTCCTACTTGTCTAGAAGAGACGAACATCTTACTATGCTATAGGAATTAAGAAACAACTGTAAAATTAATGAATCAATTAATTGATTCATTAATTAAATTTAAAAACACAAGTGCCCAGGATTAGGAGCTCCTCAGAGGGGGTGAGGAAATGGCGAAGACTTGAATTCAATCCCTAATAAGGATGTAAAAAGCTGGTCGTGGTCCCCCATGTTCCTGTTACACCAATGCTGTGGTGAGGAAAGGCCCAGAAACACAGATCACTGGGACACTGGCTGCCAGTCTAGATGCAGGTTCAGTGAGAGACCCTATCTTAAGGGAATAAGGCAGAGCATAAAATTACCTTTAGCAAAAGTCTAGTTTTGTTTAAAATGTAAAAATCCTAGAGAGAATGAAAGATATTGTTCCTGTCACTTTATGGAATAAGTCAAAGCTTGACATAAAGTTCATACAATGCAGCATCAATTGATACCACAGATTGTTTTCTGCACCATTACCAAATATACCACCCATTAGACTATAAAGTTCTCAACAACAGAGATTTTAAAAATATATTTTCTTTCATTAAAAACCCAAGATATATTTTAATGTGTCCTGCTTTTTAAATTCTTTTTCTTTTTATTTATTTAAAAGGTTTTTTCTTCTGTATCTACCACTGTTCCCCCTCCCTTCAACCCTCCTGGTCCCTCCCAGTCCTCCCTCAGTCTCCCCATCCCATCCCCCACCCATTCTCCAAGGAGGTGCCTTGCTTTTTTTAATGTGCTCTACTTTTATTGTAATATATTTAAATATATGTTTTAGTGTAATATATAAAACTAGATAATGTTTCAAGTTTTACCATGTCATCTTTTAATTTTTCCATATGATTTTGCCTACTTTTACACTGTAAGAAAATGAACCACAAATATATATTTAGAAACTATATATATGGGGCACACGTTGACTTTTTTTAATAGGACACTGTATGTGGTGCTTCTATAACTTTAGGGATCATCTTGATGTTGCAATGTAGAATTCCACCTTTCTCTGTATTGGAATTTCTCTTCAGAAAATGCTGAATCGAAAAATAAATAAGTACATAAATAAACTTTAACTTGCCATGATGACTAACATTTAAAGTCTCAGTGAAATCAGTCTTGCTAAAACATAGCAGAGGAAAACCTGTATGGTTTTTCATCCCAGCCCGTGGACTAGCAGTTGAAAGGTTTTTCCTCCCTCACCGGTATCTCATCTCCTTTCGCAGCCTCCAGGTGTCCGGAAGCATCAGTGGAATCTCCCCAAGTCTTTCATGAGAAGAACAAAGTTTGATCCTCTGGTGGCTATGGCCACCAAATCTTCAGGCCAGGCAGTAAACTGGACTCTGGAAGGCAGAGCAGGGGCGGGAACAGGCTTGCACCTGCGTTGCCAGGCAACCATTGCCGCTGCCTAGACCTGTTAATTTACGGTCACTATGCTCCCCCTCCTGGAAGTGCGGGGCAGTCTCAGAAATTCAACAATGGAATTGCACTATTTTGGAAAAGAAATGACCAAAATAGAGTCTTGTAGCCCCACGTCTATAAGAAATAATTTTAAAAGCTAAAAGTTGATCAATGTGGGGGGGTACACTATTGATTTCCTACAAACCAGCATTATAGGAATAATTAGAATTTAAAAACAAAGTACTATCTTCAGTAGCATGTCCTTGAATTGAGGTCCTTAAGTAAAATTTCAGCAAAATCTATATAGACACACATTTATAAAGCCTTGAAATGAAGTGTCAAGAGGTCAAGAGTTTATAAATTAATGCAGAGCAATTTTTTTATTAGCTGCAGTGAGGTTGGATTTCTTTCTAACTTGATGTATATAGGCAGCAAACTAAATCCTCAGCAGATAACAACTGCTTTTAAGTCTACTATGGTGACACATTGTATATTTAATAAAATCCAATATATCACCATACTCTACACCAGATATATAAAGTTGAAAAAAAAACATCAGGCAGGCAGATATACTCATAACTACATCTAAGACTTCATAGTGAAGTGTATTAGCTATTGATAAGAGGATGGATGGATAGATGATAGATAGATAGATAGATAGATAGATAGATAGATGGATCAGAGTCCAGATTAGAGCAGAGTAACTTTAGACAATTGGTTGTGTCAAAGGGACAAGGATAAGTCAATAGAGACAGAACTGTCTGGCCCACAAATGGAAATAATAAAATTAGAAACTATAAGAAAATAAACATAGGCATATTTTTCCTAAAACTTTACTTAAAATAATTCATAGACTTGCAAATATTATAGAAGTAAAACAAAATAAAATCTGCATGGCTTTGGATTTGCAATATTTTTAATGTGATACTAAAAGTTGATTCATAGAAAAACAAGTTAATATAGATTTTATGAAAAGGTAAGATGTTGACCTAAGAATATGACTCAGTTGGTCGGGCCATATACAAAGCCCTGAGTTCAGTCCTCAGCATTTCATAAAGCCAAACATGGTGGCACATGAGAGGAAGAGGCAGCATGATCAGAAGTATTAGGTCATCTTCAGCAACACAGAAGTCTAAGTGCAACTTCAGTTCAAAAAATTACTTAAACTAAAGGTATAGTGTCTACACTGTAAGAGATGCTGTTAAGAGAACCAAATAATGAGCCACAGACTGGGAGAAAGTATTTGAAAAGTATGCAAATTATACAAATAAACTTTAAAACTCAACAAAAGACACAAAGCTGAACTAAAGATAAATGAGAGCTGAATCAGCTGGTGGCACAGGCATATATGATCTCAGCACTCTAGCAGTGGGGCAGGGGTATCATGATTCCCAGCCAGCCAGCACTACATGGTGTGGTAAGGGGTATGGCTGAGCAATAAGAGCCTAGGGCTCAGGGTTCAATGCCCAGAACCTAGAAAGCAGTTAGTAAAGGACTAGACACTTTAACAATGAAAGAAAAAGCATACAAAATGCCTAAAATTTATCCTGCTGAGGAAGGAAACAGAGCCAGCCAGCAGGTAAAAGTCCTGCAGGAAGGCCACTCCTACTGCAGTAATTCACCACCTACTAGACCCTGTATATAACCTGCAAGACCCACTCAGCTGCCCAAGCTCACCAAGGTCATCCTCCTCCTGCTGCCCAACCATCTCTGAAAAAGTTAGCAGCACTTCGAGGCACAAGCACTACCTGCACCAATGGGAAGAAGAGCAGCCTCCCTGTAAACAGTCCTCTCCAGCAACATCAGCAGATCCTACAGGCACAAGCACCACCCACACCAGGTAGAAGAACAGAGCCCATAGGCACAAGTAAAGCCAGAAGAACTAGATCTAGGCAGCCAAACTCCCACAAACCTCAGGTGACACAACCCTACTTGATCTGACAACCAGACAATCACCAGAACCCTTGGCCATTCAGAAACAGACAACAAAGGAACACAAGACTCATCCAACAAAAACATCACAAGAATTAACACCTGCTCCTGTAATTTCCCAAACCCAGATGGATAGACAGCAGGATAAGAATACATTCAACAACATAAAGAGCAATATGGCACCAGGTGAAACTAGTGATTCTACAACAGCAAGACCTAAACATCCCAACACAGATGAAGCAGGAGAGAACAACCTTAAAAATAATTTTATGGATATTATAGAGACCCTAAAGGAGAAATTGAAAAATCCCCTTAAAGAAATCAAGGAAAAGACAAAAAATTAAAAGATATAAATAAATCCCTTAAAGAAATCCAAAAAGAAGCTATCAAAGTTGAAAGAAACAGATCAAGACTTGAAATTTGAAATAGATGCAATAAAGAAAACACAAAGCAAGGGAATGCTGGAAATGGAAAAATCTAAACAAACAAGCAGGAACTACAAGCATAACCAAAAAACATACAAGAGATAAAAGAAGAAAATCTCAGGAGTTGAAAACATAATAGAGGAAATAGATTCATGAAAATTTTAAATCCAACAAATTTTTAACACAAAACATCCAGGACATCTGGGACACCATGAAAAGACCAAACCTAAGAATAATAGAGATAGAAGAAGAGAAGAATTCCAGCTCAAAGGCACAGAAAGTACACTCAACAAAATCATAGAAGAAAGTCTTTCCAACCTGAAGAAGAACATGTGTATGAAAGTACAAGACGCTTACAGAACACCAAATGACTGGACCAAAAAGGGGGACATAATAATCAAAACATTTAGCATACAGAATAAACAAAAAATATTAAGAGCTTCAGAGAAAAAAAAGGCCAAGTAACTTATAAAGGCATAATTATCAGAATTATACCCAACTTCTCAAGGGAGATCCTAAAAGCCATAAGTCCTGGACAGATGTTTTGCAGACACTAAAAAACCACGGATGCCAGCTCAGACTACTATATTCAGCAAAACTTTCAATCACCATAGATAAAGAAAATAATATTTCATGACAAAACCAGATATAAACAAAACCTATCCATAAACCTAGCCCTACAGAAATTAATAAAAGAAAAACTCCAACCCAAAAAAGTTAGCCACACCCACAAATATATAGGCAATAGATAATCTCACACCAGCAAACCCAAAGAAGGAAAACATACATACGAACTACCAAAAACATCAACAAAGCCAAAAATAATGGGAAATAACAACCACTTGTCATTAATATCTTTTAATATCAATGGTCTCAATTCACCTATAAAAAGACACAGGCTAATAAAATGGATATAAAAACAGGATCCATCTTTCTGCTGTATATGAGATGAATTCCAATCAAATAAACCTAAGAAACAAGCTATCCTAATCTCTAACAGAATAGACTTCAAACTAAAATTAATCAAAGGAGATGGAGAAGAACATTTCATATTTCACAGGAAAACCCCATCAAAATGAAGTCTCAATTCTGAACATTTATGCCCCAAGTCCAAGAGCACTCGCATTTGTAAAAGAAACATTACTAAGGTTTAAGCCAACATCAGACCCCACACACTAATAGTGAGAAACTTCAACATCCCACTCTCACCAATGGACAGGTCTGCCAGACAGAAACTTAACATAGAAATAAAGGAACTAACAGATATTATGACACAAATGGACTTAATAGGACATTTCACCCAAATACAAAAAAATAAACATTCATCTCAGCATCTCATGGAACCTTCTCTGAAACTAACCACACACTCAATCACAAATCAAATCTCAACAGATACAAACATAATGAAATAATCCCCTGTATCTTATTGGATCACCATGGGCTTAAAGTTAGAATTCAGTAACAACACAAACTACAAAAAAGCCTACAAACTCGTGGAAACTAAACAACATTCAACCAAATCACCACTGGATCAAGGAAGAAATAAAGAGAGAAATTAAAGACTTCCTTGAATTCAATGAAAATGAATTCACAACATACCCAAACTTATGGGACATTATGAAAGCAGCACTAAGAAGAAAGTTCATAGCACTAAGTGCCCACATGGAGAATTTGGAGAAATTTCATACGAGCAACTTAACAGCACACTTGAAAGCTCTAGAACAAAAAAGAAATAAACTCACCCAGGAAGAGTAAATGTCAGGAAATAGTCAAACTGAGGGCTGAAATCAATAAGATAGAAACAAAGAAAACAAAATAAAGAATCAATAAAACAAAGAGTTAGTTCTTTGAGAAAATCAACAAGATAGACAAACCATTATCCAAACTAACCAAAACTAAGAAAAGATAATCTCCAAATTAACAAAATTAGAAATAAAAAGGGGACTGTAACAACAGACACTGAGGAAATCCATAGGATTATTAGATCATACTTCAAAAACCTATCCTTGACAAAATTGGAAAATCTAAAAGAAATGGACAATTTTCCAGAGAAGTACCACATACTAAAATTAAATCATGACTAGATAAACAATTTAAATGGATCTATAACCTCTAAGGTAATAGATGCAGTCATTAAAAGTCTCTCAACCAAAATAATCTCAGGGCCAGATGGTTTCAGCTCAGAATTCTACCAGAATTTTAAATAAGAGCTAATACCAATACTTTTCAAATTATTCCACTCAATAGAAACAGAAGGAACATTGACAAACTCTTTTTATGAGGCTACAGTTACCCCAGCTACTGAAACCACACACTGATGAAACAAAAAAAGAGAATTACAGACCAATCTCTCTCATGAACATTAATGCAATAAAATACTGGCAAACCAAATCCAAGAACATATTTAAAAAAAAAAAATCCAAGTAGACTTCATCCCAGAGATGCAGGGGTAATTCAGCATTCTAAAATCTGTCAATGTAATCCACCATATAAACAAACTGAAAGATAAAAGAAAACACATGATCATCTCATTAGATGCTGAAAAAGCCTTTGACAAAATCTAACATGCTTCATGATAAAGGTCTTGGAGAGATCAAAGATACAAGGACCATAACTAAACATAGTCAAAGCAAACTGACAGCCAACATCAAATTAAATGGAGAGAATCCCAAAGTGACTCCTCTAAAATCAGAGGCTGTCAACTCTCTGAATATCTAATCAATATAGTACTCAAAGATTTAGTTAAAGCAGTAAGACAACAAAAAGAGATCAAGGGGATACGAGTTGGAAAGGAAGAAGTCAAACTTCACTATTTGCAGATAATATGATAGTATATAAGTAACACCCAAAATTCTACCAGGGAACTCCTACAGCTGATAATCACCTTCAGTAATGTGAGAGAATATAAGATTAACTCAAAAAATATCAGTAGCCCTCCTATATACAAATGATAAACAGACTGAGAAAGAAATCAGAGAAACAACACCCTTTACAATAGCCACAAATAATATAAACTATACTGAGATGATTCTAACCAAACAAGTGAAAGACCTGTATGACAAAAACTTTAAGTCACTGAAGAAAGAAATTGAAGAAGGTATCAGAAAATGAAAAGATCTCCCATGCTCTTGAATAGGTAGGATTTTACACAGTAAAAATGACAGCCTTACCAAAAACAATCTACAGTTCAATGCAATTCCCATCAAAATCCTAACATAATTATTTACAAACCTTGAAAGAACAATTCTCAACATTATATGGAAAAACAAAAAACTCAGGATAGCTAAAACAATCTTGTACAATAAAGAAACTTCCAGAGGCAACACTATTCCTGACTTATAAAGCTCTACTATAGAGCTACAGTAATAATAACATCTTACTTTAGTGGGAAGTTGTCTTGACTGCATTGCTACAGGAGACCACTTTCTAAATATAACAACAGTATCAGAGACACTGAGATCAACAATTAGTAAATGAGATAGTTTTCTCCTGAAACTGAGAAGCTTTTGTAAGGCAAAGGACACGGACAATAAGACAAAAACATCAGCATACAGAATGGGAAAAGATCTTCATCAACCCCACATCTGGCCGATACATTCCAAAATATATAAAGAACTCAAGAAACTAGACATCAAAATACTTAATAATCCAACTTAAAAATGAGGTACAGAGCTAAGCAGAGAAATCTCAACAGACGAATCTCAAATGGCCAAAGGACATTTAAGGAATTGCTCAACATTCTTAGCCATCAGGGAAATGCAAATCAAAAGGACTCTGATATCCATCTCACACCTGTCAGAATGGCTAAGATCAAAAACATTGATGACAGCCTATGCTGGAGGGGATGTGGAGTAAGGGTGAAACTCTTCTACTGCTGATGGGAGTGCAACTTTACACAGCCATTTGGAGATTAGTGTGGTGGCTTCTCGGAAAACTGTGAATCAGTCCTCCTCAACACCAGTGAATCCACTCTGAGCATAAATCCAAAGGAAGTACAATCCTGTCATAAGAACACTTCTCAACCATATTCATAGCAGCATTATTCATAATAGCCAGAACCTGGAAACAATCTAGATGCTCCTCAACTAAAGAATTAAGTAAAAAGTGGCACATTTATATAATGGAGTATTACTCAGTAATTAAAAAAAAAAAAGACAATGACATTGTGAAATTTGCAGGCAAACGGATAAAACTTAAAAAAAAAAAAAATCATCCTGAATGAGGTGACCCAGACTAAGAAAGACAAACACACTGTGTACTCACTTATAAGTAGATAGTGGATGTAAAGCCAAGAATAACCCCAGAGAAGCTAGGTAGCAAGGAGAACTCTAAGAGCACGAATCAGCTGGGAAGGGCAAATAGATGCAATCTCCTGGGTAAACTGCTATGGGGGAAGGGTAAAGGGAGGGGATTTGGGGATAGGAACACGAGGAATTGGATGGTCGAATTGGGAGAGGGACGGAGAGAGAAAATAATGAAAGAGATATCTTGATAGAAGGAGCCACTATGGGGTTAGGGAGAAACTTGATGTCAGGAAAATTCCCAGGAATCCACCAGGATAACCCCAGCTAAGACTCCTAGCAATAATAGAGAGGGTATCTGAACTGGCCTTCTCCTGTAATCAGATTGATGACTACCCTAAATGTCATCATAGAACCTTCATCCAGGAACTGATGGAAGCAGATGCAGAGATCCACAGCCAATTTCCAGGAGTCCAGCTGAAGAGAGAGCTGGGAGGGTTATAAACAAGGGAGATCAAGATCATGACCAAAACCCCACAGAGACAGACGACCTGAGCATGTGGGAGTTTGTGGACTCTAGACCAACAGCTAAGGACCCTGCATGGGCCTGACCTAGGCCCTCTGCATGTGGGTTACAGTTGTGCAGCTTGGTCTGTTTGTGGGGCCCCAGCAGTGGGACCAGGATCTGTCTCTGGTGCATGAGCTGGCTTTGTGAAATCTAACTGTGTATGGTGGGATGCCCTGCTCAGCCTTGATGCAGAGCTTAGTCCTAACTCAACTTCATGTGTTGTTGACTCCCAGGAGAGGCATGGGAGGCCTTATCCTTTCTAAGGAGTAGATGGGGGGGTACAAAAGAGATGGGGAAGGGAACTGGAGGAGAAGAGGGAAGGGCAACTGGGGTTGTTATGTAAAATAAATTTAAAAATTAATTTAAAAAAAGAAAAAGGAAAGCAAATTAAAACAACATCAGGTTGCAGTGTGTGTCTAATAGATCATTAAAATCCATAAACAGAAGTAGAATTACAGCAGGAATGCTTATTCATTACAGGTGGAATATATAATTGTATAGCCCTTTGAAAGACTTTTTACTAAATATAGTCTTACAGATGAGCCAACAATTATAACTAAATAATTGCTAGGAGTTAAGTCCAAACAAACATACAAACAGCATACAAACTGCAGGTAGCAATGTAAAATGTGACCTTCACAATGGTCAGCAAGACCCTCAGAGGTAAGTAAGTTGCCTAGCTAAGGAGCATTCATGAGATAATAGGGAGATGAGCTCTGAATCCATGCAAAGTCAATGAGAACCAGCTAGTGATGTAGGTGGCAGAATACAATATGCATGCACAAAGGCCTGGGTTCAATCCTCAGCACATGAGAAGGAAGAGGGAAGGAGGGAGGAGGAAGGGAGAGAGGGAGGGAGAAGGACAGCAATGAATGTATATACATTGCGAAGAAAAAAGAAGCCAGTCTAAAGAGGTTACATAACACATGATACCAATTCCATGACAGGGTGGAAAGAGGGAGGGACAGCTGGGTACCAGCTCTGTGAATGAGTGTAGCTGTGAGCTGAGTCAGGACATGGGATGATGGAAGAAGGGATGAGACTGTGAAGTGTGAGGGAAAGGCCAGGGTACGTAGCACCAGCATGAACAAAGAGTGCTTGGCACGCTAGGCAGGAAGAGTCTTTAACCACACATGCAACTATAATGGGACCATCTCTGAACAAGGGTTTTAGGTGAGAGAGAAAGCACTATATTAAGTATTTAACGGGCTGAAGAGATGGCTCAGCAGTTAAGAACACTGACCATTCTTCCAGAGGACCTGAGTTCAATTCCCAACATTCACATGGCAGCTAACAACTGTCTGTAATTCCAAGAGCTGACACCCTTACACAGTTATACACGCAGGCAAAACACCAATTCACATAAAATAAAACAAATATTTTTTAAAAAAGAATTTGTCGTTCAAATCATTTCTTACTATGGTATAAGATATAAACTTAAATTTTCTCTTTTATTTTTTAAAATTATGATAAATGTTATCATTTCAACTATTCTGAGGTTATGATTCAGTGTAAATCAGTTAAATATATTTGTATACCATGGGTTTACAGCACCATGCTCGGAGTTCTAAGCTCTCCACACTCTTGCCAGACCGAGATGTTTCCTCTTCGTGACTATTAGTCACACTAGAGAGTATGACATCACAGACTGTTGAGGGTTTTATTTTCAGATGACTAGTGGCTATAATAGTCATGATCTTTTCATGTATTTACTGGCTTGGAATTGGCGGTGGTTTCTTGAATATGACACCAAAAGCATAGAAAACAAAAAAATAAATAAATAAATAAATTGTGGAACTTCCTTTACATTGAAAATTGCTGACACCAAAAGACACTATTGAGATGTACTGATGAAATGGCCCAGCAGGTAAAGAAAGGCACTGCCACCAAGTCTAATGGCTTGAATTTATTCCCTGGGTCCCATACCATGGGAAAGCAAGAGCAATTCCTACAAGTTGTCTTCTTCTGATCACCACACACTACTGTGGCATGCATGTACATAAAGGAGCTAGAGAGATGGCCTAGTGGTTAAAAGCTGCTCCTCCCAATACCTACACTGGGAGGCTTACACAAACTGTCTTCTCAAGTCCTCAGGGTTCTAAAGACATATGTTGCAGGTACAATGTGCATCTGATCCAGATGATCTTCATTACTGGAACAATTTCTTTTCTATTTTAAAATTTTATCTATTTTTATGTGTATGGGAATTTTGCCACATGTATATCTGTGCACTACAGAAGCCAGAAGAGGCTATCACATTCTCTGGAACTAGAGCTATAGATAGTTGTGAGCTGCCATGTGGGTACTGGAAAAAGAACTAAGGTCTCTGAAAAGAACAATCAGTGCTCTTCACCACTGATCCATTGCACCACTACCCCCATTAGAAGAGTATCTTTCTTCATAGGCTGTAAGGGACAGGAGAGGTCCTTGTGTGGTGCCCCTCAATGCCTCAGCACTCTGCGATAGCCCTACTTGCTATTCAGTTCCAACACAGAGTTCTGGGATTACAAGCATGCACCACCATAGGCAACTTTGTGAATACTAGGTGAGCATACTACCAACTGAACTCTATCCTCAGCCCCTCCATGTGCCTACCATGTAGCCCTCAAAATACAACATGAGAAAAAAGGCACATAGATCCTTATATGAGCTTTATTCACAATCACCCCAAACCAGAACTATCCAAATGCCATCCACAGAAAAATGGTCTCTCTATACCATGAAATGCAAGTAAGCAAAAAAGACAGATCTGCTGATGTACCCACTAACAAGATAGACACTCAGAGCATTTATGTTGAGTGAGAGAAGCCAGACCAAGACAAAAAGAATAACAGTAGCATCAATACTCCTAGCATGGACTATGATCATGTTTACATGAGATTCTAGACAACAGAGCTGATCTTTAGTGACAAATTTGTGGTTCTGGGAATGGTGAACAGGAGACAGTTGTCATAGTTGTACTCTGCTGTCAATCTGATACAAACCTAGAGTCACAAGGGAGGAGTGAACCTCAAATAACAAGTTTCCAACATCAAGGTGGCCTCTGAACATGCCTATAGGACATTTTCCTAATTGCCGATTGATGAAATAGAGCGCTGCCCACTGTGGGTGGTGCCATTCCCAGGCAGGTGTGCCTGAGCTGTATAAGAAAGGTAGCTGAGCAAGCCAGTGAGAGCTCCTCCATCAGATCCTGCATGGAGCCTTGACTTCCTGCCTAGGCATCCCTTGCTTATGGACCATGGCCACTAAAGCAAAATCATCCCTTTCCTTCCCCAAGTGGCTTTCGGTCATTGTGTTATATTACAACAACAGAGAAGCAGACTAGGCTGCCAGGTAAGGCATGTGGGAGTGTGCACATTTCCTCCACTGGAGCTGCAGCTCTGTCATGGGTGGGTATACAAGTGATGTGTAGAAAACCAACTGTTCTGACTGCATGTTGCAGCCCTTTGTGCACAGATCACACCTCAATGAGATCGATTTTAAAGAAAGATTCAAGGTCCTCAGACCATAGCAAAGACAAGCAGGAGACTTGGGAGCTGGAGGAATGAGAGAAAGGGCTGAGATGACCCTGTGGACAGGTCAAGCCATGAGGGAACAGGGTGTAGTAGGCACGTCTGAGCCGTATCAGCTCCTAATGAATAGAGAAAGGTGTGCATCTGGGTGACTAGAACACCTCCCAGTCTAGCTACTTCTGCAAACAAATTATGTAATGTAGGAATGTGCCCCTTTTTCTCACCCTTAATTCTACCTCAAGTTGACCTGCTATCTGCTTTCAGATTAGAGGGATCCCTGTGTCCTAGGGGCCTAGTCCTGGTGGCCATAATGCAGACAGGGCACAATGTTAGCTGATAGACAAGATTTCCTCTGATGGGCTTAGCCTAGAGATACTTTCTAAAGACTTCTACTGAAAATCTAAAACACATTAGCAGTTTGTTTGCAGGAACTACAATATTGAACACAGCAAATGACTAGCAAAAGCCTGAATATTGATTGAATAACTGATAGTTTCTCTTAAAGGAATACTAAGCAAATGATGAGGGTATAATGTGTTAATACTCCCAGAATGCTCACTGTATTTCAGAAGGTGTTCTGGTCTTTCATTATAGGGGGTACCCTTTGCAACCAACCTTTGGCAGGCCCTATCATATCCCTACTTCACAAGTCAGAGGTTATGTGAGCCTATCATGGTCATATTCTAGGACAGTGCAGAGTCTCATTAGGAGCCAAGTATGAGTGGCTTTTTTCCATAACTCTTTACTCCACATCTCAACCTTGAATTCTGTCTTAAAAGTGTTTAAAAGTACATTCCTACAATGTATTCATCTATTAACATGTTTAAATACTGTGTTTAACAAATTGTGTGTGGAGTGTTGTAGTTGTGTATGCATGTAAGAGTCTGTGTGTGTGAAGGCCAAAGGCACCTTCCTGTCACTTCCTTTGTTATTCTGAGGTGGTCCAAATGTGGCCCCAAGTGTCCTGTTACCTTGTGACTGACTTAGCTGTCTGTATTGAACCTGAAGTTTGCCAATTTGGCTAGATTGACTGGCCAGCAAGCACGAGGTGGGGGGGGGGGGGTAGGGGGAGAGTGTCTCTGTCTCCAGTGCTTTTTACATGGACATCCTCTTGCTAACATGGCCAAGTACTCTACAAACTGAGCTGTCTCCGCAGCCTCCTGATTAGCAATCTAAATGAGCATGCATATGAGCATCTTGAGTTCAGCAGTGTAGAGTAGGTGTCATGAGTTTTTCTATGTGCATCTTCTAATTCTACTAGTAACCTTGTTAATTGCTTGAATGCACACAGTGACACATTCGATTGATTGAAACATTGTGTTGCAAATAGCTCTTTATAATCCATGCTCCCACTATTCACAGAAACAAGGTATGTTAGCAGTTGAACAGGCAACATTTGGCCTGTTTGGCATTGCCGCCTGTACTTAACATACTCTGAGACTTATTTTCAGTGTGTAATAAAACCAGTTGAGAGAGACTGAGCATAATGTGCGCTCTCTCTCTCTCTCTCTCTCTCTCTCTCTCTCTCTCTCTCTCTCTCTCTCTCTTTGCAGTATGCGTGAGTTCATACATTTTGAATATAATCTGGGGCTATTTTGTTCCCTGGAAATGTAGCTGTGTAGCTGTTTATTACCTGAGGTATATTGTTTTGATGACTGAAGTTTGTAAATAACTTTAGGAAGTATGACAATGCCTCCAGCTTTGTTTTCTTTCACTTGAGTGTCTTGGCTATTGGGTTTCTTATGCTTCCCTACAGATTTTAGAGTTTGGGGGTTCTATTTCCTCTGGGATTTGGCAGAAATTATATTATATCTGTAAATAGGTGACAAAGCCACTGCCCAATGAAATGACACAAACATAGGAACTTTGAAAATGGCCTCTAGGATCCTACTGCCAGGTTCCCAAGACTCAGCTTCTCTAGCCTCTGTGTTTATACCATCAGTGGCGCCCCTGGCTTTGGTGATTGTTGGTTAACATCTAGTATTGTTGATGGGCTCATACAGGCCCTGCTGTCAGCTAGAGTACCATCCTTCTCTCCTGCCACAAGTAGAAGGAAGACTTCATAGTTCATGGGTCAAACCTGCAAGCTTTCTATCTATCTTCACCAAGAGGATTCCCCAGTGGAACCCTGCAGAAGCATTTTCTGCCCAAACAACTGTTCTCTGCTTGGTGAGATGTCTGTTCAACTTTTATATTAGCATAGTTTAATTAACATTCTTATGTTTGTGTGTGAATAAACTGAGATATTCAAAAGACAATTCTTGTGTGGGCATGCTAACTACGGAGCACCATGGCTGTGCTTTCCTCAATATACAACTGGATAATATTGGTTCTTCTGACTCATGAGCACACACCTTTTTCCCATTTATTTGTGTCTCACTCAATATCTTTCATCAGGATCTTATAATTTTCCATGTTTGGATCTTTTGATCTTAAATTAAATTGGATCCTAATTATTGTATTTTATTCAACTAGAAGCTACCATAAAATTAGATTGTTTTCTTGATCTCCTTTTCAGTTATGTCATGATTTGTGTAAAATGCAACTGGTTTTACATAATAATTTTTGTATCCTGCAACTTAACTGAATGTATTTCCTTTATTTCTTCTTTTTTTTCTTTTTTCTTTTTTAAGACTAGAGGTAACCTCACTATATGGCCCAGGCTGGTTTTGAACTCATGGCATTAGAGGACTGTCCATCCAAAAATGTACCTTCCTAGTATGTATGTAAATATTCACCTCTTCTGGAAATAAGATGACCATAGTTATCAAATATCTGACCTGATATTTGAAAATCAAACCTGATAGATACTAAAATTTCCTTTACATGAGAAATCTAAGTCACAGCATCAGGATGAAGTTTCAGGGCACTGTGGTAACAGCTAAATGTTGCAGTTAGCCTGTGAAAAACTTCGGTTAATTAAAATATTTTTTTTCATGGTAGAAAAATACAATCTTTTACCCTATAGTAAAACTGTGTGGAATTAATAGAATTTCCATAATGTCTATCTAATACCTGTTCACTTAAATTAGTAGTACATTTATAATATTCTCATTGAAATATAAAATAAATAATAAATAAATAAATAATTTAAAAAAGAAATATGAAATAACCACATATTCTTTCACTTTTGAACTCATCACATAGATGGATTTAATAGAAAGGTGTTTTATATGGCTTTTTTGTTGGTTTGTTTATTTTTTTTATGTGTACGGGTTTGGTTTTTCCCCTTCCTATTGATTCTTATGTACCACTTGTATGCTTGGTGGCCACAAGGTCAAAAGAAGGTGTCAGATCCCTTGGAACTGGAGTTACAGACGGTTGTAAACTGTTGTGTGGATGCTGGGTATTGAACCCAGATCCTCTACAAGAACAATAAGTGGTCTTACCCACAAAGGCCTTTCTCCAGCCCCCACTGTTGTTTTTAAGTCGGGGCTACTTGAAACTCATGATGTACCTGGGATGACCTTAACTCCTGGCCCTTCTATATCTGCCTCCCAAATGCTGGTGTTTGATACCAGGGGGATTTAAATATTCATATTGTTTTTTGTTTTTGTTGTTTTAATTCTTACTGCAGTTTCTCCACTCGATCTTTTCTGCCCCCTCTACCCCACTTTTTCTTATTTCATGTCTTAAATCACTCGTGTACCCAAAGCATATCCCCTTCTATCCAGGCTGTTTGCATCCCAAAGCATAACTGAAGCCTAGCAGATAAGTGACAGCTCCTTGGAGAGCAGTTTGGGAACCACTCTCTGATATTCATCACATCAGTCAGCACCATTAAGTAGCTTTTCAGTTTCCCCCAAGAAGCACAGTGCAGGGGAGGGTCTTGCTATGCATTGCCGGTAAAGAGCGTCCTGGCTGCATTGTTCTGCCAGCATCAAATCACTAATACTGTCTGTATGGGTGAGAGAGGGCGCCAAGAGTCTATGTCTGACTCAGCCCTTCATAGAGTAGATATCTGAAACTGCCAGGGGTCAGGCTGCAGAGTAGATCTCTGAGTTCTTCTAAAGAAAGATAAGCAAGCCAGCTCCTTTAATTTCAGCACTTGGGAGGCAGAGGCAAGTGGATCTCTTTGATTTGGAAGCCAGCCTGTCTGCATAGTAAATTTTAGGATAGTCAGGGATACGTAGAGAGACCCTGTCTCAAAACAAAACACAGTAAATCGAGAAGAGAACAACTGGAAATTGGTTTGGACAGTTCAGAAGCCTTTCCCCCTAAACCTCTCATACATCTCCACACTGGAGCTTCCTAACAGCCTTTACCAGGCCTTTTTCTGAAGGATTCAAATTATTTAAAATGAAAGTAAAGCTTAAAGCGAGAAGACAAAGGCTATTCAGGTTTGGGTTTATACATTGTCGTGCAGCCCTCAGATTCACCAGAGAAGCTTCTTGATCAAGAGGACAGCAACTCACTTGGTCAAAGCACAGAAAGTGTCAGTGTCAATGAAGCCCTGCCACAAAGGGAACATCCTTAGCACTCTTCTGGACCTGACAGGATCACTCTACTCAAGAACTCACAGCAGCTGTGCTGTTTGTACAGGACCTGCAAATGATCAAGCCAGCAGCAAGCCAGCACAAATCCATAAATTCCTGCCCTAACTGGGGTGCTGTGAATAGCTGATGACTTCTAGGGGAGAGAGTGCCGTACTAACTAGTCAATCTCTGTAGACACAGCTTCTTTTACCTACCCATAATCAGGAGATGTTTTTGGCTGCCTAGGGCTCTCTCTCCACTTGCACGATCTAGAGCACCTGCCTGCTGAATGGTCCAGCCTCTGGGTCTTCCCATAGCCATTAACATAATTAAGATAATCCCTCGTGGGAATGTCCAGTAGCTGTCTTCCAGGTAATTCTATGTTCTTCCAAGTTAACAGTTAACACCAATGGCCACTCCTGTTGTCCAATTATTGAAATGAGCTCAAAAGATCTCAGTCACTGATCCTTGGTTGTCTTCATTAATATCTATTTACCCAAACTCCATGTTAATTTTTGGCAGGAGAGGGAGATTAGGAACTCTGGGAAATTCTAACATCTAACATCTATATGTTCTCTCGTGGATTCAATCCACAGTTATTTCATATACCTTGAGAAAATTTAAATGCTCTTAGGAGCAAGGAGACAAAAAGTTCAATATAAACACTCCCAACTCCCACTTGCTACCCTACTGGTGTATTTGTTAACTGCGTTAATCTCTGGTTAATCTTTCCATCGTAAAGAAACAGCTTTCCTGTATGAACTGAGTCAGAAACAGTGTTTTGCATTCTTTTATAATCATGCTCTGTTAGGTCTTTTTAAGTTGTGACAGGTTAATGCACAATATTACTAAATGGATAAGTATAAACTCCTCTATAGGTCATGAACACCTTTGAAGAAATGCATAAACTTAGCAATGGTAAGGCTAAGTTCCATGTAAAACATTCTGTAATTGTTGCTTATACTTGTAAATTATAGTCCACACTGCAATGAAGTGCTATGGAGAAATTTAATTTTCATAATTACTAGCATTTTGTTTAATTTTGTATTAACAATATTTAAAAGCATGCGTTAAGTTTTAGATTTGAGATGATATCACCAATCTTTCTTAGGCCTTAGATCACAAAAAATAGAGTGACAACTGTTCCTTTAGTTGTGAAAAAAAAAAAAACTGAATCAGGTTTAGTTATATACCAAGAATGTGAGACTAGACAAGAGGCCAAGCAAATGAGATTTTCTCAGATTGACTCTCCTGCCTGCAAAATACCCTAGGACAGTGGTGGCACAGAGCTTGTGGGAATAGACAACTAACATCTGATTTAAGACCCACTTCACATAATGGAGCCCATATTTAGCACTCCTTGGGTAACCAAAAACTAGATAGCCCAGGGACTTAGGGCAAAACCAAATACTACTGTTCAAAAAAAGAAAAGGAAAAAAAAAAGAAAAGAAAGAAAGAGACAAGAACAAAGATAATAAAATGACTTCTAATGATATTCTACTAGTTTATTGATTAGTCCCTTATTTAGCCATCACTGCAGAAGCTTCTTCCTGTAGCATATGGGAACACATACAGAGACTCAAGCCAGATATTATTCAGAGAGGGAGAGATGGGGGAGAGAGTGCTTGAGACACTCTCCATCAAATCCCACTCCTCAGAGCTCAGAGAACCCCAAGGGAAGAGGAGGCAGAAAAGCTGTAAGAACCAGAGGGAATGGAGGACAGCAAGACAAGAAGACCCTCTAAATCAACTGAACAAAACTCATACGAGCTCACAGAGACTGAGCAGCAAGCACAGGGCCTACATAAGTCTGCATATATATACTACCAGGTTCTCTATGCATATATTATAGCTTTCAGTTTAGTGTTAGTTTTTATAGGACTCCTGAGTGTGTGTGTGTATGGGGGTGCACTTTCATTGTTCTGTCTTTTCTTGGGAATCTTTTCCTTCTGTTGGTTTGCCATGTCATGCTTTGAAATGATGATTTTTGTTTTATCTGATTATATTTTTTAATTTTAATTTTTTTAAATTAGTGTCTTACCATGGGTGTCAAGTCCCCTGGAACTGGAATTGTAGAGAGTTGTAAGCTGCCATGTGGGTGCTGGGAATTGAACTCAGGTCCTATGGAAGAGCAGCCAATGTTCTTAACCACTAAGCCGTTTCTCCAGCTCCTTATCTGATTATATTTTATTTTGTCGTGTTTAGTTGTTATCTCTTAGAAGCCTGTTCTTTTCTAGTGAGAGACAGAGAGAGAGAGTGGGTCTGGCTGGAAAGGAGCTAAAAAAAATGGGGGGGGTTGTAATCAAGATATAGTGTTTGAGAAAAGAATCTACTTTCAATAAAAGTTTAAATATATATATATAGGTTAAAAAAAAAAGATTTTACCAGATTGCAATGTCCTAAAGCTTCATTCCTATGAACAAAAAAGCTTATCAACCAAAATATCTAAAAGTTTTCACTTTTAAAAATCAACATAGCCTTGTAGTTACAAATAGAAGGACCCGCAAGGGTCTGGGAAAGACAGCTGAGGCCCTGGAGACACCAGCCTCTAAGACAAAAATTGTCTACAAACTATGGATGCTACAACTTCACTTGATGTGAAAGAGCACCCTCATACTGAAGTAGATACTGAAAAGAACCGAGTTCTAACCCTGGAAGAACGGTAGGACAAGTGGGTGGCCCGGCACATCAGATTTCATCAGGAACAAGGGCACCAGTTTGCAGACCTAGGCCACACTGTAGCTGGTGTCAAAATCAGAGAAATTGGGATTTGGAAATTTTTTTCACAACAAAATCTTTCATACACAGAGGAACCACTCAACGAAATTGCTGGTGCCAAAGTATTTAAGAGTTCCTCAGGGAATATTTTGCTGTACTGCTGCTGCAGCATGTTTGACCTTCCCAGAGGAAATATTGGCAAGTTTGACAGGATTTGGGATAGAGGATCATTAGTGGCTATCAATCCCTGTGACCATGATCGCTATGCAGATATAATACTATCCCTACTGAAAAAAGGGTTTCAGGACTTGGTGGCTGTCCTTTATTATGATAACACTCAGGTCCACCATTCTATGTTCCAGATGCTGAACTTAAAAGGTTATTTGGTACAAAATGCAACATTTGTTGCCTTGAAGAAGTTGATGCTTTTGAAGAACACACAAAGCTTGGAGAATTGACTACATATTTGAAAAATTGTATCTCCTTACAGAAAAGTAAAAAGCAGCAGGTGATGATGGTGCATGTCTTTGATTACAAGACTGGGGGAGGCAGGGACAGTTGGATCTCTGGTAGTTCAAGGCCAGCCTGGTCTACATATTGAGTTGTAGGGCAGCCTGGGCTACACAGAGAAACTTTGTCTTGGAAAAAAACAAACAAAAAACAAACAAACAAACAAATCCCCGTATGAGTTTTTGAAAAGTTAAAAATTATGTTAAGGCTTGAAAATATAAGCACTTGGATTTTTTCTTATGAAAAAAATAGGTCATTGCTCATGACTTTTTAAATGAAATCACTCTCTAAAATGTTATAAGTCAATTCTTTGAAGAATGTGATTGGTAGCAAAACATTAAATACTGTTTAGCTTTTTTATAGTCAGCATGTATTTCTTCTATAACAAAAAAATCAAAAATATAATGCTTATAACTTTAAACAACAAATAAAAATATATTAGTTATGAAAATTAAGAGTCACTGAGGAAATGTAAGATTTTAATAGGATTTGGGGCAGTGCACGTAATTATATTAAAAATTGCCCTTACTATAAATCAGTAGATTAACTTAGGACCTGGGACCCAGTCTTCACATGTTTCTCCCTTGTATAATTTTATATTTAACAGAATTTAAAAACACTTTTTTGGGGGTTTTGATTTTTAGAGACAGTTTCTTTGTGTAGCTTTGAGGCCTGTCCTGGAACTCACTCTGTAGACCTGTCTCTGCCTCCTGAGTACTGGGATTAAAGGCATGTGTCACCACGGCCCCTCCCCCCGACACACACACTTTAAACCATCCTTTATGGAAATAGGTTTGTTCCCCCGAAATTGTAAGAATAAAACCTTTAAAAAATAAAAATAAATAAAAATAAAAATAAAAATAAAAATAAACATACACTAAAATACCCCCCATTTCACCCCTTAACCCTCTAAATGATTTCTAACTTGTCCTAAATTCAAATTTCTATGCCATCTACAGAAATCAGGTATCTGACATCAAGAAGTTACACTTTTTCTGGTAGAAGGTGAAAGTCTATTGTTATTCTAGACTAGAGCAATAATAAAGAATTGATTAAAAAAATCTATGGGCCATTCAGGTTAGGGTAGTATTCCCACTTAAGCAGACATAGGCATGCTTTAACATGGATCTCATGGAAGAAGAAGCTGGGTCTCTTCATTGGTTTGAAAATTGCTTCTTCAAACACATGAGCCAATCTCATTAACTAAATTCAACAATACTCCCTTTGTAAATGCACAAAGGCACCTCTGTAGACACTTAATGGACTGTTGCAGATGAACTTGAGAAATAAAGCATCAATATGAAAATGTCCTTCATTAAATGCATAGTAGACAGGGGTGTTGGTTAGAATCTAACAGGTCATTGTCATCAGAAGTAGACTCTGCTTTTTTTCCTTTGAAACATCTTTTTCATCTCTGGTCCTAAAACATGTTGGAATTGCAGAAAAGCCCACAATTCTAAAAGTCAAGAATGCTTAAAAGTTGGTCACAAAAAAAAGTCTAGTGTGATGGTAAGCACTTGTAATATAAGTGCTGGGAGCACAGGTGAACTCACAATTTGGCAACAGAGCTCAAGATGAAGCTCAGTCGTAGAACACTCACCTGGCACACACAAGGCCCTATATTTGGTATCCAGCACTGGAAAAAGCAACAACAGCAATAAAAGACAAAAAAGTTGGCCACCTGGGACAGGAGAGATAACTTAGTAGTTAAGAGCACTGGATATTCTTCCAAAGGTCCTGGGTTCAATTCTCAGCAACCACATGGTGACTCGCAACCATCTGTAATGAGATATGGTGCCCTCTTCTGGTATGCAAGCAAAACACTGTATATGTAATAAATAAATAAATAAATCTAAAATAATAATAATAATGCAGTCAAGTACTGGAAGTCTGACATGGCAATGTCCCAGCTGTTCTCAGTACTGGGTCACCAAGATTCCACCATGTTCCATACTAAGAAGGGCAGCCACAGAGACTGTGTCTGCCATGTATGAGGTACAGCTGGACGTTCTGGAACAAACCTTTAGAATTGTGTCTCCCCACAAACCAAAGTGCCACAACTGACCAGGACCCATCTAATCGTGAACCACTGAACCCATGGGCAAACGTCAGTGCAAGAAATTACATAATAATACAAAGGGCAATATGATAACTCCAGAAGAGAGTGGCGATCTTACAAATACAAGACCTGAGCTGAGCAATGAAGAGGAAACAGAAGGAAGCAACACCAAAAATTCCTTTTTGATGATCATCGAAGCTCTCAAAGAAGATATGAAAAAAAGCCTCGAAGCTCTCAAAGAAGATACGAAAAAAAGCCTTAAAGAAATAGAAGAAAATACAAACAAAAAATTGGAAGAGATGAACAAATTTGTGAAAGAAACATGCCAGGAAC